>JAMXBB010000001.1:57191730-57410277 GCA_024138015.1 Lumnitzera littorea
TCACCTATCACCGCCAGGCTGGGGTAATGACCCCAACGACTTGAGGGTTACACAATGGTAGCTCGTCCTAGGTTCCTAAGGTAGCCTAGGTCCAACCACATCTAATCATGTAAATGATTACTTAAAATAAAAGAACCCACCCTAATTCCCCAAGAAGGTCCATTGGGCTAGGTTTTTTTTCTTAGGGCCTACATCACTAAAAACTCAATCAGTACAACTATAATACAATAAAAAAATATATAAGCCCATAAAAAAAATTTTTAGTCTTTACATGATTAGCCCACCAAGCGTCCCTAGTGGAGTTGCAATTTTGTCGAGCTCTATTCTGATTTCCTTAGTTTAACTTATATCACGCTCGACCTACCTAATATAAATTACTTGACATTAAACTTAAGAAAATAAATTTCTAAGAAAAATTAAAAAAAAAATTAAAGTTGCCAATCGGTTCAACTAGTAAAAAAATAGAATTAGGGTTTTCGGGTGGAAAAACCCTAATTTGACCACTAATCTATGAATATTCTGAAAATCAATTTTTTAGATAAATCAAACCAGAAAAACTGGATTCAAGGGCTAACTTATTAAGACTAAATCACCATATGAAAATTAAAAGAAATTTAATGGGCTTTTTTCTTGTAATTTTTCTATAAGTGTTAAAATACACCTAAATAGGCAAAAGTAACTAAAATGATATTTTTTTATTTTCATTATGAATTTCTAAGAAAAGGAAAAAAAATTATTTTTTTAATGGTTGCCTCTAAGGTGCCTACATACTCACTAATTAAAATCAAACCAGCAGTAGTTCTATTTATAAGATTTTTTAGTGGGTGGTTTATTTTCATTTTTTAAAACCGAGCTAGGTATACGTTTTTATCAATTTATTATTTTAAAGGGAAATCCTAGAAAATTTAATTTTCCTAAATTAAACAAAAAAAAAACTAACTATCTTTCCTTAAAAAGACTCAATTAAAATTTTTATTTTTCCAAAAAAAAAAAACCTAAATGTCAAATATATATTTTATTAAAAAATGATTTTTTAAAAAAAAAACCCTAATTTAACTAAAAATTAGCAAGAAAATAATTAATTAGAAAAACCTACACTTAAATAAAAAAATAAATTAATAAATAAATAAATAACATAACTAATTAATAAATGAAGAAAATAATAGATAAAAAAAAACTCAAAAAAAAAATTACCTAGGTCGGATCTATCAGTGTTGGGCGGTACTCGGCATACTCGAGCGACACTATGAGCAAGCACAAGCGATGACTCAAGCAAGTACGGGCAAATGTCTAGGCATGCGCAGGCAAGCGCCTAGGCATACGGATGGGCGAGCGTGTGGGCAAGGCTAGGCGACAGCTGCAGGCGAGCATACAATCAAGGTTAGGCGAGCGTACGAAAGAAGTTCAGGAACAGCTGTAGACAAGATTAGGCGTACAAATGGACGAGATTAGGCAACAGCTGCGAGCGATGCTAAGTGAGTGCAGGCAATGGCTGGGCAAGCATAAGTAATGCTAGGCGAACATGGGTAACGGAGTAGGTAATGTAAGCAGCAGCATTAAGGCAACTAAGCAGTGGCTCAAGCAAGACTGGTCGTATGAGTGGTGGCATATGAGGTGCTGATGGTGGCACGCAGTGGTTCAAGCGATGTAGGTGGTTAAAAAGAAAAGTCCTCTTCAAATCCCTGGTCAACATGTTATTTATAAGCTCCAACATTAAATCTTGCTTTTGATTTATCTTATATTCACCCTAGCCAACTCGAGCTTTACTTTTAAGACTCAGTCCAATTCAATTTAGCTCAATAATTTAACAAATCTTGATTTTTAGCCCCTAAATCGATCTAGCCCAAAATTAATGGATTCAACCCAACTTGATACAACTTGACTCCTAACTTGATTTTCTTTTTCTTCTTTTTTATTTCCTTTTCTCTTTGAATATTCGTTTTTTTTATTTTATTATTTTTTTTTACTAAGTTGGCTCAATTAATAAAAATAATTTGGCAAAAATAAAGTATCTACACTAAAAAACTAGATTTTTTTTAATTTTAAAATTATAGCCATATGGTTGAATAAATTTATTTCCTAGGCCATTCAATGATTCTTTAACCATCCAAAAAGTTAATTTAGCTTAGCCCCTTAAAATCTCATAAGACACGTCCAACATCAGTTTTAGACTAACCTAAGATTCCTTATTTTGATTTGGCTTCCCCTACTTATAATGGCATCGCAATACACAATTAGCCATACATCTTTTTCCTTGATACTAATACTTCATTTATAGTATGAAAATAACGATATTTAAGGAGTAGTTATGCAAATTGCCAAAAAAGATGCTTGCAATATTTTCGAAACTAATTGGAACATGAAATGAGAGAATGCCAACAAGGAATATGATTTTATTTAGTGAACTTATGAAGCTCAAAATTATACACCATTGGTGAGAGACTAATATCATTTACTAATTTCTATTATTTTCTCGATATTTTATATTGTAAATGTGTTACAATACTATGATTTCAATTTCCATCACATTTTTTTACAACTTTCCTTACTTATTTCATAGTAAATATGACAAAGCAACACTCAAACCTCTAATAAGGTTGTGTGAGCTAAAATCATAAGAAAAAAAAAATGCTAAATATCCCTACTTAAGAATTACCAATGACTTTATAATATAGTTCAATATCTCATTATCTAATCATCATAACATGCAAGCCTAATGAATAACTCAACAAGAAGCAAATGGTATGGCATCCGAAATAAGTGGCCTTGGTAAATTTTCCAATAATTAAATCCAATAATTTCTTTACTAGCTTTCCAAACAACAGAATATGAAAATATATATATATATATATTTGTATGTATTAATTCCTTTGGTTCCTTTATACATAAATAAAGTGATATGCAAGCCAAAATACATGCAAATCACATTCATGTGTTGATAATACCTTTAGAGGTTCCTACATGGAAAATCACAACATGCATACATGCATATACTTACATATAGAAAAATAGATGGATTGCATTTCTTATGCCACAATGTAGATGGCCACATCAAGCCCATCACCATCCATTGATCATGTGAGTGAAATCAAACATAAATCTCAACATCTAATAGTTTTAAGATATCAAATATAGAAAATACCTTCCCTTTTTTTTTTTTTTACTAAGTGGCAGTCAAAAGGAGATTTTGAATAGTGAATTGGACACCTTTTAAGTACTGAATGAATCGTAAAGCTTCATATTTAAATCTCATATCAAAGTGAGTTAACAAATTAGCAAAGGTGGAAATTTTGATTTCATACACCAACTTGAGCGCCTTACTAACTTACAGAAAGATGAGAGACAAATACATATTCACTCTAAAGCTACAATTGTATGTGGAATCTAAAGTAAGAGTACAAGATAAGTCGATTCCTAGTTAAAAGACAAGTAAATTGCTCTTAATCCTCAAAACTAAACAAAATTTGTCCTAAATTAACATTTATCACCAAATCTATAAAAAAAAAAAAGAGCTAAATTGATGATAATAGTAATTGTAGGCATAAAACCCCCACCTTCATTACTTCAATGCAAATAACATGTGTAACGCCCTAAAAGGAGGCTAGGTAGTTTTTCCTAAAATCTTCATATCATGTGTGCACTCATGATATAAAGACCGCCTTATAAGTTAGATGTTGCAAGACTCTAACTAGTAACTTTCTAAGGATACTTATTCATTTTACTTACATTTATTTATTTATACTAGTAATTAAGGTACCTAACAATCTACTGTCCACTAGGACCACAAGGAGTTGGAATCACTTACCAAACAATAAGATGGGAGAATTAAACTTCAATGACATCACAAGTTACTAAATATTATAAAGATCTAGCAAAACTAATATAGTCTACTAAAGGTGAGTGGTTATTTATTTTCCTAACTAATTATCTTGTTCTATATAGTTAATTGTGATTATCATTAGCTAATTATAATGCATGAATGCATGTAGATTATTAGAATGCAATTTAAGTTTATGACTCTAATTACTAGCATAGATGACCATAGTTAGAAATATTTTAAGGGTTTTCATATTCAATTAAGTTAATCAAAGCTATTGTATCATGTTATCCAATTAATTTAAGGTTTATAAGGATTAAAATCAATTATCACTAATCGATTACGATTTCAAAAGGCAAATTGAGGTTGTATCAACAATTTAGTAAATTACTAGTAATTACTTAATGATATGGGATTTTAATTAGGGCTTTTGACATTAAATTATAGCTTCCAATTCATTTTAAGGCTTCCTACGTTTAGGGCTTCATTAAGGTTTAAGGGCTTTAAAAGTACGCTTACAATTTTAGCTTTACTTTTAGGAAAAATGTATCATTTCGGGTAAATTAGTAATCCCATTAATTTGTTACCTTAATTAACTTAACTTGATTAATCATTATCATTTCTAAGTATCTTCTACCATTCATTATCAAGTTTATGTAATTTATGTAATTCAAGCTAAATGTTTTAATTTAGGGTTTTCATTGTATTTGAAGTTTAATCTAAGGTTTTACGACTCTTAGGCTTAAGGTTTAGAGCTTTTATTCCATTTGGATTTTTAATTTATGGTTATGTGTAATTGGGTTTAGAGTCTTTGTAAGTGATTAGGGTTTTTCGAGTTTGTTTTTAAGGTTTCAATTTAAAATTTTGTCGATTTTAGTTTCTTCGATTTGATTGAGCCTATGGAATATCATTGGTTCTTTGAATTTGATTCTAAGTCTAAAATGTAAAATTTGCAAGATTTACAACATGACAATAAAAAAGATAGTTTTGAGAATAATTTTAAAACGGCAAGAAAGAAAAATGAAAAAAGGGAAGAGCACATAAGAATATGAGTTGAACCAAACAAATTAAGAGTGGTAAAATTAAAAGAAACGAACAAATGCCAAAAGATTAGTTAATTGGTTCACTTTCATGAAATCTTCCTTTAACTTGGTGGTTCCACTTCACTATTGAACTGACAAAATTTGGTGTCTAACAATAGGAAAGGAATTAAAAAAAGAAAAAGAAACTTCTAATCAAATGTTAGAGAAAAGAAACAAAGGAGAAAATTGATTGTTACTTTAGATTTATCCATGTTGCTTACTTAGTTCAAAGCAATTAATTCAGATTGAGAAATTATGGTTAGTGGGAGATGATGGATGTTAGGGTGAAGATTTGAGGGTAGCAAAAGTAAAAGGATTTAAGGTTCACTTTTAGAAAGCAAAAGAAGAGAGGGTAAAGATGGAGAAGAAGAAGAACAAATTGATTTGTTTGTACTAATCGAGAGATGAGAGAGAAGAGATATTTTTTATTTCCATAGTGTTTTGGTAGAAGAGGTAAAAAGGAGGCCCTTTAGAAAAAGAAAAAACCCTTTTTCACATTTCACGAAACAAGGGAAGATTAAGCAATTTTTTCAAGAGCCGGCTCTTTTTTCATTTCCCCAACAAGGAGCTTCATTTGATTTAATATTTTTAATTCATGTCCTAAAAAATAATTTTTATGTCCCTTAGAATGTATTTAGGATGCCTATTTAAACTATATCCCTGTATACATGTTTGTTTATATGAAAATTGTTTTAGTGTGTATTGATAAACCTAGTTATCGAATGATTCGTAGCTCAAAATTATAAATACATCTTTTTCTTCATTTTTTAGCAGCGTAGCCATTTAGGATTAGGCTTTAGGTTATAAGCTGCCAGTCTTTTATCATTTGTAAGTATTTCATGAGTTGTTTTATGAATGTTTAACCATTTCTAAGTGATTTTGAGTATTTTTCCTCGTCAAAACTTTAAGTACTTGCTTGTTATATTTCATTTTTATTAAGTACATTAGTAGTTTATCATTTAGGTTCATCATACTTTGCTCATCAATGGAATTTTTTACTATATTTATTTGTGTTCATTGCTATTGCTATTATTGATATGATGTGTGGCTAAGTAGTTTATTGTGGGGTTGTGATAATGTAGTTGATGAAATCTCATAGTTTTGATATAAGTATGGAGTTTATTTGGGATTTTGATGTTTGATGCTCTATTTTAAAACTTGTTGAAGTGCTAGAAGTGAATATTTTAATGGGTTTTTTTATTATGAGATTGAAATGAGATCAACATAGGAATCCCTTAGGAGTTAAAATGGGTTTTCATAATTATGAGATCAAAAGGAGATTAGTTATGGAGATTCCTATGTTTTTCAATGGGTTTTTGGAGAGTTGATGAATGGGTTTTCACAACCATGAGACTAAAAGGAGATTGGAAGTTGATTGAAAGCAAGTGTATTTATCAAATTATAGTATAGTAAATGGATTAAGTCCAAGTATCGATCCCTTGAGAACCTTATATGATTAGGATGCAACACTTGAAAAATTAAGAATTCTTCCTATTTTCCAATTATCTCAGTTAACAATTAAATTCAAATTAATTAAAAACTCTAATTAAATGAACAAACCCTAAGAAACATAATCTAACAAAACACAATAAAATATAATAAAGATTATGAACTAAACTATTGAGAAGAACATAATCCTTAATAAGACTAATTGCTTAGTCTGTTTCAATTCCTTCTAATTATACCTATCTATTCTCTATAAGATCTAGCAATCTATATAGCAAACTTAAACATTAAATTAATAACACAAACTTATCAATTCAGCATATCAAGGCACAATGTAATCATCTCACTATAATAAATATCATTAATTGAATGAATAACGAATAATGTTGCATAGAATAACTAGGATTCAATAAAATATACTAATAATAATTAAATTAAAACATGAAATAAAACTAAAAATACAAAGGAAAAAGAAACAACCATAGCCTCCACCTTTACTCTACTTGCTCTTTCCCTAAAGTTCTCTCTATAACTTAAGCTTAGACTCTTATTTACAAGACTTAAAAGATAAGGATACAAGGAAGTTTCCAAAAATAGGAATTCTTTTCAACAACAACATGTTCATCCTCTAAGAAGCATGGTCATGATTCTCCTTTACAGTTAAAAACTCCTAAAATTCTTTGAAATTTTTTAATGGAAGGATCACTGGTAAAAAGCATGGGCTTGATCTTGGATACAATCTTCTTTAGCCTTCAATCTCAAAAAAGTATTATTTCCTTGCCACTATCACCGAATATATTCTTCAACAATGCTTTAAAACTTCATGGGACTCTTTGCGGAAGCATTAAAACTTTATTAACTTCTTCAATCAAATTCTACTAATCAAATAATTCTCAAAGAAGCCTCAAGTACTAAAAAATTAGAGCAAACAAATACTAAAACCTTAACAAAATTACCTTAATATTTTTGTATAAAATAAGCATTAACAAAAGTATGGATACCATTGAATTCGCATTTCTTTATGCAGTTCTAGGTATCGAGATAGTTATGAGACTAAAAGCAGATTGAGCCCTTAATTTCTAAGGCTAGAACACTTAGATTGTGATATAAATTAAGTGTTCAACTGATTGAAAAGGAAAATAAGATTGAAATGAGATTTTTTGCTATACAGTTGAGTAAGATGCCTAACCCATGATTGAACTTAAGTGTATTTCATTAAAACCCAACTAAATACCTTATCTTATATCTAAATGGCATAACCTCACCATGACATCGAAAGCATGTTACAAGCCTACATATTTGTTAAATTGTATTAGTAGTTAGGATCTGGTATTTAGATAAGTGCTTCTCCTTAAGGAAATGACCTGGTGAACACTCACCATTTTTTATCATTGTAGATTATCTATTATACTAGTTGGTTAAAGGTGACATGATTTTGAAAAGCTTATAATTATAAGTTTATGCTTTAAAAATTATTAGTGTATGTATCGAGATCACCTATTAGTAGTGATCTAGTCGCTCCCAAGAGATGTATATCCAGATGATGGTAAAGGGATGAAACCAATAAAGCCTTATATAATATGGCAAAGGAGGGTAGCATTGCCAATGGGGTACTAGGCACCCTTATTGATGGAGTAATAGCAAGAATAAGAAACTACTTTGCCCTAATTCATCAAGACTAGACAATGAAGAAACCCCAAGCTAATGACAACATAGTTTTGATTAAGGTTTATTAGCTTTACTTTTACTATAAATACTTTGAGCTCGGGCTTTGTATCCCATTCTTTGAGCTATAAAAAGAGTTATTCTTGTACTACCATGTGAGCCCCACTCAATTTAACAAAATGCATGTCATTTGTTGGTTACATTTAAGGATCTCTGTGAGAAGTTTATCTTAAGAGCTACTCCAAAGCTTGTTAGGTACTTTTGTTAGCTAAAGTGCTCAAACAAAAGCTAAAACTACCTCATTACCAATAGAAGCTTTTAGAAGGGCTAGAATCCTCTATCAACGTATGGAAGATAAATGTATTATGGTTTGGTCGAACTCTAACCTAAACTTCTAAATGGAATAGGTGGAATCAATTAGGGTTACTACCATTAAGAGGTTAGGACCTAACAGTGATAACACAGCTATAAAAAAGGTCAGGTTAGTACTAGGACACTGAGAGGGTAATCCACCAATGCCTCCATATGGATTCGGTTCCTTTAGATGATTTAGATAATGGTGGGGGATAAGGTATTGATCGTCAAAGTTACCATGCTAAGGTAAGGTTACCATGAGGAACCTATTCATCTAGTCTTACTAAAGAATAGGTTTCTACTTAAGAGCTTATACTTGCAATGGTGCTTCATGTGTAAATTTCTTCTATCCCCTTCACTAATTAGTGCTTTATGTTTGCAAAATATGCTACTCGATGATATATGAACTTAAAGAGCATTTAGTTGCATGCAAGGTAGCCACCGTAGCAAAAAAGAGTAAGAAGGCAACTATTATCCTAATAAAAAGCTACTCTCAAGAAGCCTAAGCAGAGCTAATTGATCATTAGGGATGAAGATGAAAATCATGTCCTCTAATTTACCATGGATCTTACTATGAAGCAAAAGTAGAATACTAAGTTGGGAGAAAAGGTCGATAGGAAATCTAAGAAGTGCCACATGACCAAGCTTTTGGTCAAGACCCTTCGGTAGCTCAAAAAGATGAGCTCGTCAACCTTGATTAAGAGTGAAAGTTCGTATACAAATTGTTGCAAGCGGTTATGTAAGGGATATTGGAGGGACTTGCTACTTCCATAGTCCCTACTCACATACACCACTCTAAGGGTAAGGGACATCAGTTCTGTCCCTGATCAAAGGTATTTAGCATGAATGTAAGGCTCAATCAGAAGCATAAGTTGTACACCTCTGATGGATGTGATCTTACCTAGGGATGAACCAACCCTCGATCAAATGTTTGAGATCTTACTATTGACATAGTAGAAGAGTTGATCTATGCAAAGCCCAACAATGTAAGTGCTACTTCTTATTTATTATGTTGTAAATGAGCTTACAAATAATGTAAATGTTTGAATTTTGGTGAGCAAAGAGATAAAAGTTAGAATGACTCTAATCTAAGCATGAAACCATAGTTTGGAAGCACTGACTATATGGTGGTTATGTCAAATTATCTAATGAGGTTTCTCCCTTGTTCTAAAGAGCATAAGAAGTTGAGCAAAAGTTATGGAAGATACAAGAAGCAACTAAGCAACAAATGGGAAAAGTGTACAAGTTAAGGAAGTAAACTAAAGTGGAAGCCATACACTAAATACATTGGTTAACACTAAAGTGAAGGAGAACTTTTTGTAGCCAACCTCATAGAGGTTGAGAAATGCAATAGATACCTTAGTTTCGAGGTGAAGAATCTCATGGCCTTGTTGGATGAGGCTTAGGGTCAAGTCTGTTACTACGAAGTGATTGATAACTTTTCAATGGAGAGGGAATAGAAATACTAAGAGGAAATCCATCAATAGAAAGAATAGTCTAAACAATGTCAATCATGGATCTTCAAACAAGAAGACGATAGCCAATATTGATGTGATAGAGTTAGAGAAGGCCTTCCACAAGGTCATGGATAGCTATCGAGCTTGATTTTTTCCTAGTTTTTATCATATTTCTTAAACCGGTTGGTATTAAATCCAAACCCTAACCTATTTATTACTAACCCTTGATTTATCATAGACACTAGTCTACTTAAAAAACTAACTTTAAGAAAAAAGGTTTTAAAAACCAAAGATTGAGTACGGCAGCTAATCTTTTTAAACCCTTACGAGAACTACTACTAAATTTCCGAAATTAGATTTAATTTTCAATATACCCTTATAATTTAAAATTACAATTTCTATTTTACAAAAATAATAAATCATGACTATTTATGAAATAGCTAAAAGAACTAATTATTTATAAAGGGTGGAAAAAAATTTTTTCCATATTTTAAGTTGCTTTGTAATTGCTACAAATGTCTACGTACTCGCTATTCAGAATCAAATTTCTGTAGTTCATTTCCAAAAATGTTAGTAGGTAGATGAATTTTAATTTTGAAAACTTATTAGATGAACATTTTTATTCATTTTACTTTTTCATTGAGAAGTTTTGAGAAAAAGGGTCCTAATTTGTTCTTCTTTATTTTATTTCGAAAGAATCTAAAATGGCCCCAATTTTAGAGAAATGATTTATTTTATTTTTATTTACCTTGAAAAAATAAATTTTTTCTAAGTGATAAGACTCATTTATTTACCAACTTATTCATTTTTATTTTTATTTTTATTCTTTGTTATTTATTAATTACTAATCCAAAATATAAATAAGTGAATAATAAACTTTTATTTTTTTTCACTTTTTCTCTCTTTTTTTTTTATTTACAAGTTTTGTTACAACAAAATAAAGAAAAGAAAGAGAAAAAAAGCTTTACATAAACAATAAAAAATAATGAACCTAAAAGAGGGATAACTATATTGCACAGGTTGGAGCAACTACGATAGGTAGATTGGACTTCGAAGTTTTAGGTCGACACGAAGGTAAGATCGAGTTAGTTAGGATCTGGGTTGTGATTTGATGAGAGCTAATTGTTGTAAAGGACGATTCAGAATGATTTGGACACCAAAATGGATGGGGAAAAGTGGATTTGTTTGTATTTTAATGGAAACATGGGGGGTAAGAGAAGTGCCATGGTGATCGTTGGCCATTTAGTGGTGGTTCATGATTGTATAGTGGCAGTGGTGGTTGAGCGATCTTGGTGGCTGTTGTTGGGCGTATATGAAGTGTTAAGTTAAGGGTTTTAGGACATGGGAAGGCTCGTTCTAGTCTTGGTTTCGTGTCAAAACCACCGTATAGTAGTGGTTTGTATGGTGGCCATGTGGTTAATGGTTAGTCAGGAGCTTAGGTTTGAGAGCATAGCGATATGAAGGACTTGTTAAATTTAATAGCTGGGTCTTAGGCAAACTACCGATAATAGTAGTTACTTTTCAAAATGGCTACAAAGAGGAAGAAATTAAAGAGAGAGAGTAGGTTAAGGTAAAGAGAGAAAGCTCGGTAGTGATTCTCAAGTCTTCATTTCCTTTTTTGAAATGGCTCTAGAATCTCTCATTTATACTATTCTAACAAGGATTAAGCTTAGAAAGTCAAAAAATTGAATTAATTCAAAGATTTGAGTTAATCAATATTGACCAACAAGATATTTTTTTTTCCCTTTTTAGTTCAATTTTATCCATGTAATTCACTAAATTTGGACAAGAACTTAAGTAGATTCAAAACTAAGTCATGCCTAGCACACGACTCCACTATGAAATCCGATGGAATTGTGTAGAAATCGCATGAAAATCGCCCATAAACTGATGCCACTATGTTAAGGAAAAGAAAGCCAAAACTACAAGTTAGGAATTCATTTTAATCTATGTATCACATTTGAAATGAATCTCCTTTAAGGAATGAGTCCAAAATATCCTCATCGTTATGTCACTCAACTCTCAAAGTGTTTAAGGGTTAGTGTAGGAGATGAATTTCACCTCTTTTCATCCTAAACCTTTTTTTCTTAAATGAGTTACCAATTCCTTAAGGAGGAACCTACATATTTTCCCTTAAGTGGAGATGGACTTTATCCCTCGATTTTCATAAAACATGCCTTAGTTTAGTACTTTTCATTTGATTTGAGTTCGAGACTTAGGTTATATTTGACTTTGTGTTTTGACTTTATTTATGGTTGGATTCAATCTTCTTAGTGAACTAAGGGTTTTGACTTGGTTTGGCAACTATGATGGACCAGGGATTGTGTTTAGGTTAGCTACTTAAATGGGCCCGAGGGTTAATGTTTGGGGTTAGCTGCCTTAATAGGCTAAGTGGCTAGTGTTTAGGCTACTTACTTTAACAGGCCAAATAGCTAGTGTTTGGGTTAGCTTCCTTAATAGGCTAAGGGGCTAATGTTTGGGTTAGATGCCATAACGGGCTAAGGGTTAGCTACCTGAATGGGCTAAGGGACTTACGTTTAGGTTGGCTTCCTTAACAGGCCAAGTGGCTTTGTTTGGGTTAGATGCCTTAACAGGCTAAGTGGTCTGTGTTTAGGTCGGCCCATAAGAATTTGTAGTCACTAGAAAATTTATTCTTTTATTTTATTTTTTCGTCTTTACTTTTGTTTTTTTCTTCTTATGAGAGAGAAAGATATGGCTTTATTTTATAGAAACCATGAAATCTAATTAAAAAAAGGATGGTGATTTTGGAGTTTTATTTATAAGTCTATAGAATTTATATACATTCCCTTGAAGGAGATGAGTTCTATTGAAGCTTTAATTACAAAGAAGGGAATACTGAAGAACGATAAACTACAGAGAACTTTTATTATTTTGAAAGATCAGAGTATGGAAAACAAAAGAAGAAGACCTAACATTTATTCTCGATTTGACATTTATTCTAGGTCCCTTAGATATAAACTAGAAAAACCCTAAACTAAGTCTCATAGATAAGCTATAAGGTTCTTCTGCATTTCATGGGTTTCTCTAATGACTTGTCCACAAAGGGCTTTTAAAGCCTGATTGTGAGCTTTAGAACATTCGAACTCTTCCTTTGGGTAAGCAATTTCAACATCTAACAGCTGCTCTCGAATCCTAAGAAGGTCTAGTAGCCTATTAGTTCTCTGATTGTTTGCTTAGTTATCTGTCATTTTAGGTCTAAACATTTCATGTACAATAATTAGTTATTAATAAAACAAAAGAATGCACGTGGAAGCATGTAAATGCTAAAACCCTTTAGGTTAATACATTATTCCTTAAGTTGCAACCCTATTGTTTGATTTAACTTTTATAAAAAACTGATTGCATTAAAACTTTCAAACATTAGTAGGGTTGCAATTCTTAGGAGTAGTGTATTAACTTAAGCTTAAGTGTATGCTATTTAGGTGGGTTATAAAGGTCTTTAAGCTCTATAACCTCATACATTTTTGAAAAAATAGTTCCTTAATCACATCAAAGTTTAATTAGAATAACCTAATCAGCCTCAAGCAATGGTTATCCCACTACACCTAAAGCCTATATAATGGCTCCCCTCCTAAGGTTTTAAGATGGCTTAAGTCTGAATGTATCTATCTTATATCCTTGATGCAATCATTCCCCCCAAAATCCCAAGTATAATGCATGCAAAATGAATGTGGAAGTTAAAAACAAGTACATTGCATGAAATAAATAAATAAATAAATAACATGAGTATTTTAAAAGATAAATTTAATCTCGAAATATTTTTAAGTGGCTAGCCTTCATGATATCTCTAGTGGAGTTGCCAAGCTATCGAGCCTGATTTTTTCCCTATTTTTATTATTTTCCTTAACTCGATTGGTATTAAACTCAATTCATTTAATATTAACCCTTAACTAGGAGTTTAAAAAAAAAAACTTGGTTTTTAAACATATATTGAAAAATTCTTATAGTCACCACCCAATTGGAGTCGAGAAAAAGAATGTGCTAGGTCAAATCAATTGGGTGGATCAATTTAACTTAAATACTAGTCTACTTAAAAAACCAATTTTGAGAAAAAAAAGATTATGAAAACCAAAGATTGAGTTTAGGGGACTAATCTATTTAAAGCCTTACGGGTACCACTATTAACTTTCTGAAATTAGATTTAATTTTTAATATACCTTTATAATTTGAAATTACAATTTCTATTTTACAAAAATAATAAATCATTACTATTTACGAAAAGGCTAAAAGAACCAACTATTTATAAAAGGTGGAAAAACAATTTTTTTTCCATATTTTACGTCGCTTTGTAATTGTCACGAATTCCTATGTATTTACAATTCAGGATCAAACTTCCATAGTCTATTTCCAAAAACATTAACAGGTTAGTGAATTTTAATTTTGAAAATTTGTTGAATCTACGATTTTATTCATTTTACTTACGTATTTACTATTCGAGATTAGACTTCTATAGTCCATTTCCAAAAACATTAACAGGTTAGTGAATTTTAATTTTGAAAATTTGTTGAATCTATGATTTTATTCATTTTACATTTTTATTTAGAAGTTCTACGAGAAAGGTCCTAATTTGCTCTTCATTTTATTTCGAAAGAATCTAAAATAGCCCTAATTTTAGAAAAGGGGTTTTTTTTTTATTTTTATTTATCTTGAAAAAATAATTTTTTTCTAAGTGATAAGACTCATTTATTTACCAACTTATTCATTTTTCTTTTTCTTTTTATTCTTTTTCATTTATTAATTGCTAATCTAAAATATAAATAAGTAAATAATAATTTTTTTTCTTTCTTCTTTTTTGGCAGTTTTCTCTTTTTCTTTTCTTTTTTTTTAATTATTTTTCTCTCTTTTTTTTTTTTTTATTTGCAAGTTTTGTTACAACAAAATAAAGAAAAGAAAGAAGAAAAAAAAACTTTACATGAACAATCAAAACAATAAAGCTAAAAGAGGGATGATCAAATCGCATGGGTTAGAGCAGCTACAGTAGGCAAATTGAACTTTAGAGTTTCGATTTGGCACAAATGTCAAACTAAGTCGAATAAGATTTGGGTCGTGATTTAGATAAAAGAGCCAACTACTATAATGGGCGATTTAGAATGATTGAACACCAAAATGTATGGGTAAAAGTGGATTTGTGTGTGTTTTATTAGGAATATGTGGGGGAAGAGAAGTGCCATAGTGATTAGTGGCCGTTTGGTGGTGGTTCGTGATTGTACAGTAGTGATGGTAGTTGTACAATCTTGGTGGTTGTTACTAGGTGTGTATGAAGTGTTAGGTTAAGGGTTTTTAGACATGGGGAAGTTCGTTCTAGTCTTGGTTTTACATTAAAACCACCGTATGATGGTGGTTCATATGGTGGTTGTATAGTTAGGGGTGGTTAGGAGCTTACATTTGAAAGTACAGTGATATAAAGGACTAGTCAAATTTGAAAGCTTGGGTCTTAGATGAACTCCTAATAATAGTAGTTACTTTTGAAAATGGCTAGAAATAGGAAGAATTTAGAGAGAGAGAGTAGGGTCAAGCTAGAGAGAGAAAGCTCAATTATGATTCTCGAGTCTTCATTTCCTTTTTTGAAATGGCTTGAAAATCTCTCATTTATACTGTTCCAACAAGGACTAAGCATGGAAAGTCTAAAAATAAATTAATTCAAAGATTTGAATTAATGAGTTTTGACCCTCGAGATGATTTTTTTTCCCATTTTTAGTTCAACTTTATCCATGTAATCCACTAAATTTGGACAAGAACTTAGGTAGATTCAAAACTAGGCCATGCTTAGTACATGATTCCACTATGAAATTGAGAGGAATCATGTAGATACCGCATGAAAATCACCCACAAATTGATGCCACTATGCTAAGGAAAAGAAAGCTCAAACTGGAATCGAAGGAAAAAGAAAAGGAAGATAAATGTGGCAATACCCACATGTGTAGCACGTACAGAAGACTACTCAAAACAAATGCAAGCGCTTCTCACACTAGCGTACCTACTTTTGCAATCTGGGTTCAAAACCTAGTTAAACCCAATTAGCTTTAACATTTTTTTTTTCTTTTTATAATAAAAAAATGAAAAAAAAATTCTTAAAACTACTTTCCTAAAGTAAAATTCATTTGTCTAAAAAATCTATCTTCTTTTTTTTTTTCATTTTCTAAATTTTATAGTTTTTGTACTTTTTCTAAATCTTCTTATTTTTTTTATTTATTTTTAATTTTTGTTTTGTATTTTTCTAAATTAGGATCCTTTTCCCTTTTCTAAAAACTTTTAATACTACAAGGAATGGCAAAAATGGGGTCTCTATAATAGCATTAGATGGTAGGAGCTTTAGTTAAAGGAAATGATGGAAGGTATTCGAGTAGTAAGGACAAAGATAACAAAGGTACATCCCAACAAGGATTTCAACTGCCTAAAATGATCCATATGGAAGTTAAATGCCCAAATACGAGGGCATAAAGGAGATGTTTAAGTGTAAAAAGGAGTAAAACCCAATTATAGACAAGTAAATGGAAGAAATCCCTCCTCTTCTTAGGACCAATTCACTCAAGATCCCTATGGCCTAACTACTCCCCTCCTTTCCTTCTCTACTCCTATCACCTAATGAGAAACCTCTCATGCTTGTTTACAATTTTCTTCTTAGATATATGTCAAAGTTGTCTTCCTTCATTTCTATAAGCCTTTGGTTAAGATGTCAACCCTTCATATGTAAAATTTGAAGAACTTTCTTGAAATGGGATGAAATTTTGCTTAAGTTTCTTCCTTTCATTCTTATCTCTCTATTACTTTTCATATAGTTTTTGTACTTTATCTTATAGTGGTTAGGTACTCAGGGGATCCATTAGCTAAAGCTTAACTTAGTCGAGTTCCTCTAGGCTTAGGTAAGGAGTAAGTCCTTACTATAGGGAGTACCTCAAACATTCATACCTAAGTCTAGTCTATGAGGTATCTTACTTAGTTATGGGGACCGTTCAATGTGATCTGAAGAGGTAGAATGCTCTCTTTACCCTTAGATGAGCTAAGAGCTTATTAACCTATTCACTTAAGAAGAGGCTAAGGACTTAGAGTAATTAGGAGTCCCTTCACCTCAATAGAGGTTAGAACTTAGAATAATTTGGAGTTCATTCACCATGGTAGTAGTTGAGACTTAATACTCTTAAAATTACAATCATGTCAATAGGGAAAATAAGCTTTAAAAATACAAAACTTTAAATAGTAATCAAACTTCTTCATTAATGATTGCGAAAATATTGCTTATACATGAGCTCAAAAATACATTATTCAAAATACAAATTAAGGTTGTTAGTATTCCATGTTATAGGTGTGAGTTGACCAGCAAGCCTCTTTAAATATTAAGTATAATAAGGTCTTCCAATTAGGTGCTTGTTTTTATTAACCTTCTTTAGATCTGTTGGCTTCAAGTTGTCTACATATTATGTCATTAGGTTGGAAGACCTTATGTTTGAACCTCTTGTCATAATATCAAGTTTTCTTACGCTAAAAAGTAGCTACTCAAGTCCTCGTTAGGTCACAAAGCTCTTCTGTGGTTTCATAGTTAGCTTCGTAGTCATTTTGCTTAGCCATTATGTCTAAGGCATGAGTTTGGATATTTGGAAGCTCCAACTTAATGGGAAAGACCACTTTTAAGATAAAGGCAAGTCAGAAAAATTTCACCCTATAGACATCCTAAGTGCAACTCAATACTCTTGTAGGATAGTAAGGAGTTTGTCAACGCATTTACCTTTGACTTAGTCTACCCTTTTCTTAAGAATATTGCGTAATATTTTGTTTATTACCTTAATTTGCCTAATGGATTAAGGGTATACAATTGAGGTGTAGTGAATCTTAATGTACTTCTTCTTATAGAAGTCTTTGAACTTTTAATTATTAAACTAGGTTCCATTATTTATAACTAAGGCATATGGGACATTAAACCTAGTAAGAATGGAGTTTAAGATGAAGGACTTAATACTCTTATCGATGATCTTGGCTAAAGCCTCATCCCTTACCCACTTAGTAAATTAATCAACAATTATTATGATGTATTGCATTTGGCAAGTTATTGTAGGAAAAGGACCGAGGGTGTCAATTCTCCATTAAGCAAAGGGCTATGGGCTAATGAGGGGTAAGAGGCTGTTGCTCAAAGAGTACTTGATCAATAAGTGCTTTTAACGTTAAGCACACCTTTATACCATTTCCTTTGCATCTTCTTTCATAATAGGCTAGTAGTAGCCATGTCAAAGAGCTCATATGTAGTGTACTTAGCTCTTGATGTAATTGTTACACACTCCGGTGTACAATTGTTCTCAAACGTGCTTAGCTTCCTTAAGTTAGAGACGCTAAGTGCAAGGAAGGCTAGTACTTCATCTATACAAGAGGTCATCAATCAGAGTATAATTTGCTACTTTGTACATGAGCTTCCTTACCTCCTTCCTATCTTCTAAGGTAATGTCATTCTTTGGGTAAGCAAGTATTGGATCCATTAACACGACTCCATCAGTACTAGTTGTATCTACAAACATTGACAATGTTGCTTATTGATGCTCTTATCAAGTAGATACTCAATGAAAACCTTCTTGTCTCTTTTATCTAGGTTAATAATGCTAGTGGAGGATAACTTAGATAACTTATCAGCTTTAGAATTCTTGACTCAAAGGATTTTGGTGATACTCCAAGAGGAGAATTCTGATGCAAGCACTTACATAACTTCGATGTACTTAGTCATTCCCTCATCTTCAACTACATACTCTTCCTTAATATGTTGGATGATGACCTAAGAGCTTAGAAAGATTATAGCTTTTTATACTAATCTCTTTAGTTAATTTCATGTCGATGATGAAAGCTTCATATCGAACTTCGTTGTTGCTAGATAAATATCCAAACTTCAATGCACAATACACTTTTTTCTCATGTGATCCACGTAACACAAGTCCTGTTCCACTCACTCCTTAAGTAGATGAACCATCGACTTTGAGTCCACACTAATTTGTCACCTTCATCTAATGCTTCCTCTTCCATGGTGTACTTAGCAATGAAGTCTATCGGGTTTTGTACCTTGATAACCTCGCATGCTCCATATTGATCGTATAAATTGAGCTCTAATGCATACTTCACCATTCATCTTGTTGCCTCCAGCTTTTGAAGTATATGGTGCAGTAGTTGGTCATACATGACATGGTACGTCACAACTCATGCTAAGAGCAAATTAGGATTGTGATATCAGGGATGGGTCCAAACTTGCTTAAAGCTTAAAATGCAAGGTGGTAAACACATGAAACAGAGAAGAAAACTAAGCAATACCTACGAATGATCCTAAGGATATGATGTAACAAGGAGCCTTTGTAGACTCATGAACTAACTCAATATCATGTATAAGTTAGTTCAATGAGGTCACTTACCACTTAGCCTTGTTTAAGGGTTAAGATAAGAGTTAGAGAGGTAGTAAGAAAAAGCTTAACACCAAATGGAAAGTTTAAAAATGTTCAATAATAATGTCTTAATAGATGATGCAGCTACAATATATAAGGGTATTTATACCTACAAATGTAAGGTAACTTGACAAAAGTAGAAAAGACTAAAAGGGCATTGTCTAAATTAAGCAAAATACAAGGAATGGATAAGAGCATAAAAGAAATTCGCAAAATAGACACTTCCTTTATAGATTCCTTCACATGGATGGCTAGGACATGTGGTTAACAACAAATGGAAAAGCCTTTGCGAAAATAGACAAAATGGTACAGTTATATTCTATTGATGCCAAGCTTATCTACGAAGTCTCTAAGGTGATGTCAACTCAAATGTGTTCGGGGCAGCTCAGAACAGATATGGCTAAGTTGATGGGCAAGCTAACTGAGTCGTCAATAGAATATAACTAAGGTCGGCATTTCAATCACTATTAGATGTGAAGTAACTAGGTCAACATTTTTAGCAGGTCGGCAATAAGGATTAGCTCAACTTCTTTTACTGTAGGTTGGGACAAGAGGACACAATTTGTCAAGTCATTAAGTCCTCAAGCTCAAGCTCGAGTTTGGGTTAGGAGTCCAATTGCTCAATCCCTATCATCCCACCTGGGTTAATTAGGATTTAAGATCAAATCTAATTGGTCTTCACTCTTTTCTCCTTCAAGTCAATAAGAGTTAAGGTTAGCAATATTAAACATATTAAAAACTCTAAAGTCTTCAAGTAATTATAGCTAGTATGCATTATCATTGATCTAATAGAGTATTCGAAGGGTCCTTTAACTCAAGCAAATAAGTTGCTCTTCCTCTTGTTCAGAAATCTTTCTTTACTAAGATGCAACCATACTAGGTCATCAAGTTAAAACTATACTATTTTCCTTCCCTTTCCTCTTTCCCTCAACTTCTTAGCAGCTTAGTCAATCTGTTGGGTAGCTTTCTGGTAGATTTGTTGAAAGGATTAGGATTAAGCTCAAGCTCAAGCTCTAGCCCTAGCATTAGGGCTTTCTTACTCAGCTATTGGTGTCATAGCCTAATTAAGGGGTAGGTTAGGATTAAAGCCATTAACAATCTCAAAGGGTATATGCTTAGTAGTGTTGTATATGGTTTGATTGTAAGCAAACTCTACTATTAGCAAGCATCCATCCTAGTCTATCAAGTTCTTTCCTAATAGGATGTACTTAGGAGTTGAGTTATCACTAGATGTTATCGTAGGAGATAGTAACAATAGGTCCTTTAAGGTATCGAAGAAAGAGGAAGTGGATAGGTTAACAAATGCAGCAGCTTCCATGAACCTGCTCTTAAGATGTAATGCATTAGCAAACACAACATGACTTAATACTTCGCCCAATATGACATATAAGTTGATACTAAGGTCCACTCAACACTACTCTCGAGCTACCAGAAAGACTAAAAAGGAGTATGAGGAGGATGTACTCAAAGAATAATGTCTCATAAGAACAAGAATATTCATTAATAGTGATGTGTAAGATAAGATGATTTCGGCTACAAAAGATAAGAGACTATTTATAGTAAGTTAGTAAGACAACAAAGAAATATATGTAATTACAGATAAAGGTAATACAAGAATAATAACCTAGTACATTGCTAAAGAGGGTAAACGAGACAATTTTTGTAAAGAGAATATAAGACAATTTTAGGAAAAATGAAGGATAGGTGTCATGCGGCTATTGCATCTGTGTTCTGGACCCTTGGATGCTATAATTGAGCTGGTTTGGTGCTACTATAGGTTTGTAGTAAAAGGTTCTTTAGTTTTGTAGGGTAGTGCTATTAGTAAGAGTTAAGGACCTTGACCTCGACACTCGGTAGGTTGGTAACTAAGCAAGAATCTGAGGAGAGCAGAGTATATTTGAGCTAGGACTTAGTAGGCTAAGAAGATAAGAACCTCCTTGTAAGAGATTGTAGGCCTCGAAGGCAAGCACAAATGAGAGGTCTAGAGGTTGGCATTCCATCAACTCTCTAAGGTATTAAAGATTTGCCCTCAAATCTTGGTCGCCTTCCTCCTTAGGTACATAAGATGTAAACCCTACCATCTAATGGGCATGTGATTCAATTAAGGGTACTTCTCGATCATTCCTAAGAATCAACCAAATTAAGAACTTAAGTTATATTTAAAAACAAATTTAGTTTTTTAAATCAAAAGTTCACTATCAATAAAACTCAAGTACGAGAACAACGGACCTAAAGTCACTTAAAACCCTAAACCCTAAAATAATTAAGAACTTGTAACCCTAAGTGACAAATTGAGAATTTAATTTGAATAATTTTGTTCAACTCTAGAAAATTTCATAATTTTATGAGTAATAAATCATAACTTACAAGTTAATTTAAGAATTAAACTATAAAAGAATTACATATAAGAAAATCCCCTTATTTTCATGCATAAGCTATGTACACATAGATAAGTCAGCCAACCAGTCACATTAATTAACTTATCAATTGATACTAATTGAGAGTTGGAAATCAAGTATCAATTGATAACCTATTAAAAGCTGATGATAAGACACTTTCCATATATTACCATAACCTATACTACATAAGGATAAGTTACCACATTATTTTATCAATTCAATTTTCAAACAAGTGATAAGACAACACAATACACCCAAAAGGACACCAAATGGCCAGTTGGAAAAGGAGAAAGAGGGGGGCCATGCTTTTTCATTTAACCATTAATCAAATTGTCTTATACATATACTATTCTCCCCTTAATGCTTACATCATCTAATCATGTCAAAGTTGACATTTGTGCATGGAAAAAGACAACAAAGTAAAGCTTATTAAACACACTTCACACCCACTCAAGAACTAGCAATCTCACTCTTTTTTACACTCATCTTTTATTTCCTTTTACTCACTTCAAACACAAAACAAAAAAGGAAACCTAACACTACAAAATCCCTACATTGCCGCCATTGCTTTTGCTTCCACATTCACGACACAACTTTGCTGTCTTGCCATCTTTTGCCAACTGCAAAAAGCCATTTTCAAAAACTTTAGGATGTCCTCAAAATCCATCTCAACCATCAAGACCTTAGTCATTAAGAGAACTTACAAGAAGAGGAAGGAAAATCAAGAAGCTAAGAGGACTCTTAGTTGCATAACCACCATTTTTACCCTTTAAGGACAAGTAAGTTTATTTCTTTGTTAAAGTGACTTAGTATGCCATGTTAGGAGATCACATTTTTATGAAGATATTGCTATGAGCATAAGGTGATAAGATACCTAGACTACTTTAAGAAATAAGCTTATGAATCTCTTACATGAAGTTGGAATATGAGCATGCTAAGTTAGTATTTTGTAGAATATATGTCTAGCACTTAAAATAGGAGTTTGTAAGTTGAGGAAATCATGAAATATGTGTGTGGGAATGGAGATAACATGCTAGACGTGAGGAGTTTGTATAGTATGTAGATGTTATTTTTGGCTTCATATGGTCACATATGCTTAAATCTAATTTTAGGTAAAGAAAAATCCATTACATAAAGTTTTTATGAATAAACCAACTTTTAAGATGTAAACTATGACATAGAGTTTATGATAATTATGAGATCTATCATTTTTCTAAATAATCACCTCATGAAAGAGAAGTTGAGTTGGAGTTGAAATATGAGTAACATAGGTTCATGATCTAACAACTAAACTTAAGGAAATGATAAAATAAGTTGAAAAAACAAGTGTATGACCCTTAAGCTAACTCAACCAAATCTGAAACCACAAGAAAAGCCACTTGAAAATATGATAAAACCAAGTAAATAAAGTGAAAAGACCAACTAAAGTAAGTATAACAAGTAAAAATAACCTAAAACTCCCAAAACAAACTTAGAACTCCAAGTTGGGCCTTCACTAAATTTCTTACCAGCACCTTAATCTATCTATAAAAGTTGTTTTGAGACCCTTAAGAATCCTACATAATACTCCCCAAGCCCAACAAAGTGACTATCCTTAGTTTAGACAAAAAATAAGCCTACGTAACCACTTAAGCCTACATAAAAGTCTAAGAAGATGCTGATAGAACCAAGGCCATAAGGCAAGGTTGGAAATCTAATCTTAAAGAGTATTTTAAGCTTAGAATAAAATCCTAATCTCAAGCCTAAAAGATTTCTTAAGATAACAAAAAGCCCAATAACCAAACTAAGCCTAAAAGAGTTCTAAAACTTAAGGACTGCTACTGTTTTGATCAATGGACAGATTTTCATGCCTCATCTCAAAAATCTAACCAGACTGCATTAAAGTACACTCAAAAATGATGAAAATTGACTTCAAGGTCATAAAAATCAAACTTAAAACGAGAAAGTTATACTTAATTGAAGTTTTATGTAAAACCAAGAAAAATACGAATTTAAGTTATAAAGTGCAACTTAAAGAATTTTAGGTTAGCCTTCTAACTTTATCTTAAACTCTTAACCTTATCATATTTGCGATGTTTAGGTGACCTAACTATTGGAGAAGAATTACCCCCGGATTACTACGACTGATTTACCATAGCTAAGTGAGTGATTCTCAATGACTTCATGCTTAGTTTTGCTTTTAGTGTAGCCACACTTAAATTTATAAATTGAACTCGAATGCTTGTAGGATATGAGAAATGTATGTGTATTGTATTATGATTGAATGCTATGACTTGCTAATGAGATAATAATGGGAATTGTATTGATAAAAGTATGCATGCATTGTATGGAATGGTATTTCTTAATCACAATGGAAATTGAACAAATTAAAGTATCTAATTAAGAAAATCAATGAGTCATGCATTTCTCATATTTGCATTATAACTATATCAACTGCCACCTCACGTAGAAGATGGGAAGGAGCTTACAGGAGCAAGGTCTCTTGCTGAGATTAGGTAAATGTGTCATTTATATTATTAAGTCTCTATTCTGAGCTATCGAGCTTACTAAGCACCAAGGAATGCTAACCGTTAACGATAGACCGTATCTTGTGACTTTCACTTAAGGTGTGTGATGTGGATTGCAAAGGCCACCATACTGCTAGACTTAGGAATTTTGGCTTAAGAATTTGAATTTCTGAAAAAGAAAGTATATTTTCTATATGAGTAGTAAAGTTGTATATATTATATATTCGTTTGAGCTGATTTAAGCACGATGGTGCAATTGGTATAAAACCCAGGTGCTAGGACCTAGTTGATGGTTTATGTAAGTTAATTAGCTCTAACCCCGACTATAGGGGGGGCGCAATTCTGAATTGTATCAACTCCTAGGTTGCTGCATGTATTGTTTGGCATTCCGATTATACCTTCATTCATATGTTATGCATATAAATGATATTGTTTATATGGCATGGTGGAGAGATTTAGGATGTAAGTATAAGCTTACATCTAAATAGATTTCTTTTAATGTAGGGCCATCTTTTTGTTCATTCAAGCCGTGAAATACCCAAGGTAAGTCTCACGCTAAGACAACGTGTAGGTCCAGGATGAGAAGAGAGAACTTTTTTTTTTTTGTAAATAGTAAACGACAAATGTATTTACTTAATTAGATTTTCTTAATTTAGTTTCCCTTATAGTTTTGAGTACATTATAATATTCTTTTGTTGTAGAATTTAACAATTCCACATCTTAACTTTAATATTTTTGTAATTCAATGTTAATTTTAGTCATCCTGCTTGATATTGCTTATCTATGAGCCTGATGGTGACATGAAATGGAAGCAGCCTTATGTATCATATATAAGGCTATGATTAATAAGGGGGTTGATTGTAGATCTTCATGTGATACGAGACAATCTACTATGACAATAATATTGTTGGGTCATAATATAGGGCATCAAGTCAGCTATGTTGAAAGTTAAAGACATACCATATCCTTCGAGTAGCACTAGTTCATAAGCTTTGTCAATGATGCATTGAAGAATCTTTAAAGGGCCATTTGACCTAAGGGATAATTTATTTGTTCTCTTTTTTCAAAACTGTTCCTTACTAAGGTGAATCTAAATAAGGTCTCTTAGACTATAAGTAATTTCCCTTCTTCCTTGGCTTTCTTGCTCTTGTTGTCAAACGACTATTTTGGCTAATTGCTAGACAACCTTCTTGTGTAGTTTTTGAAATTCTTTAGTGCATTGGAGACCAAAGCTAGTTTGATTGTCCCCTCCAAGGGTTGAACTGTTAGTTATATCTAAAGGTAAGCTAGGGATAATGCCGTAGACAATCTCAAATGGAGATTTTTCTATAGAACTGTAGGTCAAGCGATTGTAAGAGAATTCGATGATTAGTAGACATAAATCCCAATCATGAAGATTCTTCCCAACTGTAGATTAAAATAAACTTCCAACTATTTTGTTCATGACTTCTATTTGACCATCTGTTTGAGGATGGTCAAAAGTGCTGAACAATAGCTTAGTGTCAAACTTCTTCTATAGGGCTCACCAAAAGAATCTCGTAAACTTTGGTTTGTGATCAAATATAATGCATCTTAGAATCCTACGCAGTTACATAATCTCCTACAAAAAGAGATTAGCAATATATAAAGCATCATCAGTTTTGTGACAAGGGATGAAGTGGCTTATTTTGTTGAACCGATTAACCATTACCATGATGGAGTCATTCTTTTGAGGTGTTTAGGGTAAGCCAAGCATGAAATCTATGCTAAGGTCAATCTAAGGCTAATCTAGTATAGGTAGAGGTATATATTCCCCATAGGGCTCTTTTCTTCCTTTGGCTTATTTACACACCTCGCAACATTCAAGAACCTTGCATAAATCTTTCATTATTCTTAGCCAATAGAAATGCACTCTTAGTAGCTCAACTGTCCTCTTTTCACTAAAATGGTCGACTAATCCTTCAATGTAGGCTTCTTAGACAAGTAATTCTCTAACTAAGCTACTTGGCACACATACTTATCAACCCTTCATCAAGCATCCTTCACTCAAGTAAAATCTATCCACTATTCCTCTAATATTGCATCTTACAACTAATGCTCTAAAGCACAAGTCATGCTCATATTGATTAGGTAGAGTACCAAATCCTAGTACCCTAACCTGTAATGATGTAATAAGGACATGTCAACAAGAAAGGGCATCAGCTGTAGTATTTATGCTTCCCTTCTTGTATTTGATAGCATAGCAAAAGGTTTCTAGAAACCCATTTAACATGCTATTGGGAGAGTTTTTGCTGTCCTTTGAGATGCTTAAGAGATTTATGGTCAATATAGATAATGAACTTTCTTAGCAGTAGGTAATCTTGCCAGTTCTGAAGTGCTTAGACAAGAGCATAGAGCTCCTTGTCATATGTTGAGTAATTCAAAGTGGCATCTCTAAGCTTCTCACTGAAATATGCAACTGGTTAATGCTCCTGCATGAGAGTGGCTTCAATGCTTACTCTCAATGCATCACATTCTAGCTTAAAAACCTTACTAAATTCAAGTAATACTAACACTGGGGCAAAAGTTAACTTGGATTTGATTTCTTCAAAATTCTACTGAGCTCAAACCATTTGAATTCAAAGTTCTTCTTAGTTAGTCGGGTAGCTATAGAATTAAAATTCTAAGTGAATCTTCAATAAAACGAAGCTAAACCATGAAAACTCCTAACTTTAACAATACTGATTGGTGTTGGCCATTCGAGAATAGCTTAGATCTTTTCATCATCAACTTTGATTCCTCCTCTAAAGATAACATGTAAACCCCTAAATTTTTCGACCTAATATTCGAAGTAGACTCAAGTGTGTTAAATATTCCTAAGAGTCGATAAGGTTAGTTAAGATAAAAACCCTAAGATAATAACCGAAGATTCAATCGTGTACAAAATTTTTATCCCCTAAATATATATAAAAATTAGGGATTGTACCCAAAAGTAATAAAACCCTAAAACTATAATTTTAAGAATATAAAAGTACTAATTCACTATAACTTACTCTAAAACCTTAATTGATAATATATCCTTAATATCTTATCAAATTATTAGTAAAAGATCAAATATAGCTTTCAATCATTCATAAATACATATAATACTAAAGTAATCCATTAGAAACTAGGATATTACATTATAGATCACATCCATCTTCTAATTATATAATTAGGTTAGTATTATATAGAGTTAAGAGCTTAGTTGATGATTATACCACATATAGTAAGTATTAGTATCCTAAATGACACTTTTCATGTTAATTACATTAAGTAGCCTACCAAATGATGTGTATAGAATATAAATACCTAAAAGAAGATCTCATTACCTATTCTTACTAATCATTTCAATAAACTCCATATTTCCTTTCATTTCCTTAATTTTCTTCCCAATTTTCCCTAATTACTTCATTATGTACACTTAAATTACATGTAATCCTAAAGAGTTGACTAAGTCAAATGCTGACCAAGTCAAAGGTTGACAAAGTCAACACATAAAAAAGTTAACAAATATGTCATTATCAAACTAGAATCTTCCCTTTCTTACTATTGAATTCTTTTCTTTTCTTTTCTTTTGGATTTTTTCCCCTTTTCTTTTCCCTTATTGCCATCCACTTCTTCCCCACCTAGGACCCCACTTATCTTCATTTTTAAAACACAAATTTAGATATAAACAAAACCTTTTCCTTCCCCATTTCCAAACCATCACTTTCCATTTCTCTTTATCCCCCTTCAAACTCTTCTTTTTACCTTTTCTTCACTCATCAACAACTTCCAAACCACTACTCTACATACATAAACTCCTATTTCACATTACAAGGAGAAAAAGGTACAATTTCATTTGATTTTCTAGTTTAATAGTTAGTTAGTATCAACCTTATGTTAGTGCCAAAAGTTTATGTAATATGTACATATGTGTTGTTGAAGATAGAAAGCTCCATATACATGTTTACAAGTATAAGAAATCCTTAGATAAATGGAGAAGAGCACATATACATATGTATAAGTATGTGTATACAAGAATACACTTGATGAACACATGTATGAATACTCTTATACATGAATACCCTTTATGTACATAACCAAGAAGGAAGAGTATACTAACTATACATACATATACTTTACTAAATAAGCTCATAAAGTGCAAAAATATGGACTTGGTGAAGCTTTCTTAAGAGGGTATACTAGGCATACGAAAATATGTATAAAAATACGTATGTAATTGTATATATATATGATATATGTATTAGTATACGTATAAATACACTAGTATACATACTAGTATATTAGAAGTATAAGTATATGCATAACATATGTATAAAGTACATAAATACATAAGGATAAGTATGGACATATGTAAGTAATGACATAAGCGATTGATAACATAAGTAATGACGTAAGCCTAAGATGACATAAGGAAATAATATATATATATATGTATACACATACATATGGGCTAAAACTTCTTTAAGCCCTTAATACACATCTCAAATTGAATTAGACTAGATTAAGCACATAAATTAGTAAAGACAATGTAAAATCATCAAAGTGTAAGAATCTAATATCTAATTAAATCATTAAGTACTAAAATAGGATATAAACATAAGCAATAAGAATATTTAAGCTTCAATAGTTAAAATTTTAATGAATATAGTCGATATCGTAAAACATGGGTTTTAATGTCCGAAATGGACATCACCGTGTAAACATACGTTCAAAAACAATGAAAAATGACTAAAAGTTCGTAAATATTGGAAATAGAATGAAAAAGCTACATGCGATTAGTGATATGGTTCAAGCAAATAAAAATTGATAGTAATTTAAATAGAATTAGATACTAAGAATCACTAATTAATTCAATTACTTATCATCATTGTCATCTCATAATGATCAGGTGATCTTGACACGGGCGAGGATCTTCCGAATGATTACTATAACTAGAGCAAGTCATCATGGCCGAATGAGTATTTACCCTATGATTCCATACTTATATGTGACTGTAGCTAATGAACTTAAATGATTATGTTAATTTAATGTTATGTGGGGCCGAGAAATGCCTGTATGTGCTATTGTGTGCTGATTTGTGAATTTACCTTAAATGTAGATAACAAATTATTGTTGCATAGTAGTATAAATGGTGATTATTTGAGATATTGTTTGGTCATAATATAATTGCACTTAACTATACTTGGCTAATAAAAAGAAACTAGTACATGCATTGACATACATCGCATTAACCTAAATTTTGACCGTCACATCACACGGAGGTAGCGAGAGGCCATTCAGGGGTTGTTATTATAAATTAATTGGTTATGTATGGTGCACTTGTAAAAAATGACCTTATCCTAGCCCACGGGAATACTAGCATTAGAGGTGCTAACCACTTAGCTAAGGGTCAAGTCTAGAGGCCTCCGTTTAGAGGTGAGTGTAGACTACAGGGGCCTACTCACAATTATACTAGAACATGGTTTTTATGAAAATGAAGGACTTGTTTGATTAAAATATGGAACGTAGAGTTCCGTAGTAAAGGAAGTTCTAGTATAATACCCGGATCTGACTGGTGCCGTATATACTCCAACCCTGACTTCAGAGGGCATAAATCTAAGTAACGTATATTGACAAGTTAACTATATATATTGTTTGACATTCTATTTGTTCATTCATTCATATGCGTGAATATAATATATTTATAACTTACTTATGATGTAGCTGAAGGTTTTGCCCATTAAGCTTAGACTTATTCCCTCTTAAACTTTTGTTGCAGGATGGCTTATTCATTGAGGCTAGCTAAGGGATGCCAGAGGTTATCTTAGGGACGCTAGAGGTTAGCTTAGAGACCTAGGCAAGAGTAGGCCATTCAATGTGTTAAGAGAACTGATCATGTGGACTTTTACTTATGTACTTTTGTTTTGTCAGTAATATAGACCTAGATGTACTAAATTACTACTTACTATAACCTTTGTAGTTTAAATTTTATATAAATATGTTTGTGTAATGATATCATGTGGATCTATATGTTCTTGGAAAGCTAGTGGTTATAGAGCATTGTATATTATATCAAGAGTTCATGATTAGAAGGGTAACCAATCAAGGGTTCTTCATACAATATGTAATGTCTGCCATGACTAGACCATCCTCAGTTCGTAATACAACATATCTGAGAAATACTACCTCACTTTGGCAGATCAAGGATTTCTTCATATTGTTGAACAATCATTTAGCTCGGAGGATGTTAAATATTGATTTCAAGAACTTAACATGAGAGTTCAGGTCAACACTATACCACTAAAATATCATCAAAATAAACCACAATACACTTTTCTATCATGGATCTCAAAACATGATTCATAAGTTGTATGAAGGTGCTCAACGCATTTATAAGCCCAAACGACATCACCAACCACTCAAATAGACCGTCCTTCGTTTTGAAAGCAATCTTCCACTCATCACTCGACTTCATTCAGATCCGATGATAACTACTCTTTAGATCAGCCTTCAATAATATTCGCACACTATGCAATTCCTTTATAATACCCTAAGGTTTCAAGCTAATATGATAATTTGAGAATCTGAGCCCCTAAATTTAGGGCATTAGGTAACATTATCCATTTTAGCTCAAACTTTATGGTAAGGCTAGAAAAGTTGGACAAAGTATCATACTAAAGTTAATTTCTTAAAATAAGCTATAAAAAAGGATTAATTTAAGAAAAACATCAAGCTATTAATAAAACCGATAATTATCGAAAGTGCGAAATTTGAGTTTTTAAATATAATGAGATAATAGAAATAAGTTATTTAACTTATAAAAATAGTAAATGAAGTTAAATTATATATAATATATATGTATTTACATATGATATGCATTATATGTATTAAATATATACATATAATAATAATAATAATAATAAATTATCAAAATAAGGTAAATTAATATAAAAAAATGAAAAATTAATTAAAAAATGAATGGATGGGTCGCCAAATGATATAGCAACATGGAAACAACTTGAAAACATGAGTCATTATTAGGATAATGTGGAAATAACACATGGCGATTAGTCAACACCTAGGAAAATAAGAGAAAGACCTGTGACATTTAGCTTTTTGACATGCAAAAATTCTAAACCATGTAAATTAGACTCTATACCTCATTTTCAATGTTTTAGAAACTTGAAAACATATTTAGAAAGCTTAAAAAAAATAGAAAAAAATAAAAATAGGGTTGAATCAAGTATAAGGCAGTTCAATAGGCTATCAACAACTTGATATGAAGCAGCTTGGTGGTTTCAAGGTTGGCCGTGAGAGAGTTGTTTCTGATAAGGATTGGTGGCTAGAGCGTGGCTAGGGGCGACCGGTTCAAACGAACCCTTTTTCCACCCATAAGTTTTTCTAATTTCTAAAAATATTAAATGATGTTAATTAATTATGAAATTTGGTTTTTTGGGGTTTTTTTTAGGTTATATTAATGTAATAATTTTATATTAATTAAATAACTAGTGGGAAAATAGCGTTCTTAAGAAAGTGCCATGTTTAGGCAAAAATTGAATTAATTTTTAGAAATATTATATGATGTTGTTTCAAGCTTAATTTTTGTATATAATGCACTCAATATATATGTTTAATTGTGGCAGCAAGAATTTTTTAAATTGAGCATGTTTACTATTTTTTTAATTATTTTGGATAAAACTAATAGTTTTACCAAATTGTTGAAATAATTAGTTTTTGATAAGATTAATGAATAAGCCCTATATATTTTAGCTTCTAGAAGTTTATAATGATGTTTGAAACACTTGATTTTTATTTTATAATTAAATTCACTTATTTGGCTAATTTTCCATAATTTCGAGCTAAAACCAATATTTTGGTAAAAAAATATACTATAGCTAGTTTAGTGTAATTAATGGTTAATAATTAAACTAAATATTTTTATGAGTCTATAGGATTTTTCATGGACTTAATCGGGCTTGTATACTATTTATTATGTATTTTCCTAATAAATATTTGTATACTATTTATTATGTGCTATAGTAATTAATACTAATAAAATATTTGTCAAGTTCATATAAAATGAACACTTTTTGGTATATTAAGGGTTGCTAGTCAAGTTTGGTAAGTACAATTTTTAAGGCTTTTAGTTTAGAACTAAAGTTTAATTCGGTTAATTACGATGTTACGAAAACGTACAACCGAGTCGGTAGTAAGAAAAGGTATTTTCAAGCTTGTAACCATATTGACCAATATTGCTTTTTAATACATATTAATAGTATTCAAAATAATGATTGTGACGATATAAAGTTTACTGAAATCGAACAAGGAATGAGTATGATATGATCAAATAAAGCTTAAAAATGTAGTAATGAAAGCTTATAAGAGTTGGTGTTTAACCCATACTTGACTTGAAGACTATGTTTATATAGATATGATGAGTAAGGAAGGACCATGTCACAAAATTTAGGATTTTGCACTACTATTAAGGCTAGGCAAGTGAATTTAACCCATGCTTAGAGTAAATATATTGCTGCCCATAACACTACGTGCTGTTTGATGCTATATTGATTAAATATAACTATATCTTGGGTGAACTGATATGCTAATATAATGGATGCTTATATAGTGATTTTGAATGATAGTAACTATATCTTAATTAAACTATTATGTTGCAATGTTGGGTGTTGATGTGGTGTTTTCGAATGGTTATACTAACTTAAAAAGTTAAGTGATTACTAACCTAATCTTTTGGGTATTCACCTAAGTGAACCTTAAGTAAGATGTTAGATTTCTACTAAGGAGAGATCGATAACTAGAATCAAATAACTAGGTTGAATAAAACTTTAAGACTGATTGTGCTGAATGATATATTTAAGTAGTTCTTACATAACATGGCATGGCATGGCATAAAAGGGACCTACGATTATAATTTTCAAAATGAGACTTCCAAGTAATTAAGAAAAATCATGACTTTATGAACTCAGTTTTTAGAAGCATGTAGATTCTCATTTATTGAACAACTTAACTAATTTGATAATCTAATTTGGTAAACTACAGTATGTAGTCTAATTTAGTAAAACAAAGTTGGGGGTCTTATTTCTAAGCAGCTCCTTATTACCTCTAGGTTCTTGGATGTTATATCCAGATGCACGGGTATGTTAACTAACTAAATGAGTATATTGGAAGGGAATAGGATATTGGTACTAATGTATGCTACATATATAAGCATAGCATGCTACATTGCTAGTAGTAAATGCTTGGTTAGGCTAATGTATGTATAAAGCTGAGCATATTAGTTATGATTGAAATGTTTCATTTGTAAAATTGTCTATATTGTATTGTTTGTTATCTACTCTCACTAAACTTTAGCAGATGAGGGGATAAAATGTTTTATCCTCAAGTTAGCAATATTGTGAAGGACCTAACACAAGGGTCAATGTATACTAAGAGTGTTAGTTGGACTCAGCAACTTTTAGATGGAACCCATACTAAGTCAAGAGTCCTACTATTTTGAAGATGACAAACAGTAAAAGGATGGTTTAAGTTTTGATGTAAATATTACATATAAGTTGTAACCAAATATCCAACTGAACTTTGTTATAGCAACCCTATTATCATATAAATAAATTTTTCTTTTGATAAATGAGCAGGTTAAGTTAGTTTTTAATAGGTAATCATGTATGATAGTGCATTTCATGTTATACCGTAACATGACATCATCGAGTATATCATCCAGTCATGGAATTGGATATCAATACTTAGCGGTGATTTTGTTGATAACTCAACTATCAATGCACATTCTCTATGTGCCATCCTTCTTTAGCACTAGGACGGCCGATACGACATAGGGGCTCATACTCTCTTGGATATACCTACGCTTAATCAACTCATTGTAAATACCTAATTTTTGCTCTTTGAAGTTCTAATACGATCTTAATTCCAAAATAAAAAGACAATAAGAATAAAATTTAAAAATTGAAAAATGATAAAAATTAAAATTAAAAAAAAGGATGAAAAAAAATGAAAAGAGAAAAAAAAAAGAAGAAAAGAAAATATAAATATTTTAAGAAAATAGATTTTTAGAAAATAAATTGTTTTTGGGGACAATTAGATTAATTTTAGTTTTATTTTAAAGAGTCATGTAATTTAAGTGCAATTTAATCGTACTAAATATCAAGGCACAAGCCAATGGCCTAACGGATAAGTATTGAAGCATAAACATTGGATTAATTTAAGGTTATAAGTTCAAATCTCGCTAAGCATCTATGTACATTTTATTTTTTACAAAAAGCAAGTTAAGCTTATAGGATTCACATCTAATCAAATCTAATCGGATTTAAATCATTATAAAAGATTTAAATTTAGTTTGATTTCTATTAAATTGGATTTAAATTAATATAAATGATTCTAATCTAATTTAATTTTTATCAAAGTAGATTGAAATCAATATAATAAATTCGATTTGATATAATTTGGTTCAAACTTTATAAATAAGGATCACGTAGCTTAAAAAGGACACTCTTACGCACATTCTACACAAATAAACACGCTAGCCCCTGACGTCCACAACCCCTTTGCTACGTTCGTTGACCAACGCCTGCACCACATACGTACGCACATACTAATCATGCAGCTCTCCCTCTCTTGCCATCGACACACCAATCCACTTTCCCTCACGCACAAATGACCACCAACGACTTCAAAACAACCCCTACCCCCGATTCAGGAACTACACAGACACACATATTTGAAAAGAAAAAAAAAACTATAGTTTACTTTCAATTAATTACCTACACGACACCATCCATCCTTCGTTTAATAAAGCATACCCTCGCTACCGCACATTCAATTCACGGTCATAGTCCATTTACACAAACACCACAACTACTATTGCACTTCACAAAAACCACACTTCCACAAAGCACGAACCCAACCGATCGATCCCCTACACCTTGCATGCTTCCTAGACACACACTTCAAGTTTACACAATAGATCACTGTGCCCTCTTCAACGCATGGGCAGTAATCATCTCCCTCATACAAACAGCCTAGATTTCCCTTTACGACAGCTACTTCCCCGACATTGAACAGCAACAACGAGCGTATCACTCCTTCACACTTTCGATCAGCTCACTCCATACCCATGCTAATCACATAACAGTAGCACCACATATACAATTTTGCATACACACCACTGTTGATCACCATTGATATACGAATACGGTACGTAAGTTCACCATCCACAACTCCACCAAATCCTTGCACACTAATTGATCAACAATACTAAGGATCAGTCTCCAATTCCACACCTTCTCCATCCATGATCAATCATCCCTTGCATGCAACATAGCAGGCAATACAACTCTAGCACCAAATTAAATACAACCAACGCCACAACAGCAAGACGTACGATTCACACTAATGCACCACATCCACACACTTCGAACAACATGATCAAGCACATATCATCACTTAATAGCAAGCCTCCAATACAATCACGACACAACAACATTCTAAGCTTCACTATAATGAACACCAACCTAACGCCAAACACACAATAGCAAGCCATGCACATGCTGCTTTCATGCCAATAACGCCTATCCTTCATCTAGCAACCGAAGCTCTACTGCCACACTTTACAGTTGCATTCAGTCACCATCTATGACTGCAGTCTTCAATCAGCTACAGTGTAAGTCCACACCACTGCTCCTTCACCGAGCAAAAGCAATCATGTTCAATTACTTAAAATTTTTATTTATTTATTTATTTATTTATTATTATTATTAGTTCCCTAGTTATTTAACTTAGTATATGTATATATGAGTATATTAGTTTTAAGATTATTTTTAGTAGTATGTTATATAATTTTATTAATTTATTTAGATAAATAGTTATTAATAGTAGAAATATAGGTATTAATATATATGTGTATATATTAGGTTAGAATTTTTTTTTTTTAAGATTAAGTTTTTTAGAAATCTTCATATAGAAAATTATTTTTTTTAGAAATAGAAGTTAACAAAAAAAGAAACTTTTTACAAAACGATTATAGCATCTTATAGAATCTTTTGATCACTCAAAAGTTAGGACCCTCTTAGATTTTTGAATAAATTAAATTGATTGAGAACATAAATCCGATTAGTTTTCAAAATTAAAATAAACCAACACGTTAAACTTTTCAGAAAGAACTACGGTTGTCTGATCCCAACTAGTGGGTATATAGACACCTTTGGGGCAATGATAAAATCTGTAAAAACTTAAGTATTTTTTTTTTCTTAAAAATATTAAAAGAATAATTTGAAGAATAAACTTAATTTTAGAAAATAGATAGTAGTACCCATTCAGGATTAATAAGTTAGCTCCTGAATTCAGAACCTTTTGGTTCTTCATTCAAATTGAAGTCAAAGACCGGTAGTTAAATCGTAGTCAAACCTCCCATTTGATTACAATTTCTTTTCTCTTTCCCAACTCTGGTCGAGTGGCGACTCTAAAAGTTTTTTTTGAATAAAAACTAGAATTTCTCAATTTCTCTAATCAATGATTAATACCGAATGAGTTAGGGTTTAGTATTAATCAAAAAGTAGGAAATCAAGTTAAAATAATAGAAAATCGAAAATTCAAGCTCGACACTCATCAATTTGTTTCTTCAACTTAGCTACCTACTTGTGTTGAACCTATAAGTTAGTCGGTTAAGTATGGCAACTCCAAGCTAAAGCTAGGAAATTTTGTAGAAAACAAGTTAGCATATTCTTGGAGTAGTATCTTGACCTTAGTAGGTAATGCTCCGTCATCCTTCAACTCAAGAAGTCTTCCAACCAATAAGAGTACAAACTCTTCATTCTTAAGATCCTTAGAAAATTGGGCTTAAGAGATCACTAAGGACTTCCTTTACAACAATCAGAAAATCTTCTCTTACAACTCCTAGACCTCTTTAAGGCTCATTGGGGTTAGTATAACCTTTTTCCCATCCTTTTAGAACATATAAGTGTTCCTATACCTATCATGGAGTACCTTAAGATCAAAGAGCCATGGTTAGCATAATATTATGTGTGAGGCATACATAGGTAAGACGTCGCATAACACCCCGTCCCTATACCTACCACCAATAGTGATTAGCACTCTAACTTATTCAATAATAGCTAGTGAATCTTATACGATCTTAGATGAGAACAGTTCGACAACTTCAAGGCCTTTACCATGCCTTACGCTATCACATTAGTATAACTTCCTCTATCGATGATCACAAAGCATAGGTTGCCATTCACTTAGCAATTCATGTGAAAGAGGTTCTCTCTCTACTCAGTCTCATAGTAGCAAAGTTAATGAGTAATTGATGCATGACCATGTAGTATTCTCCTAGTTCAAGTCAGATCTAGGCATTAGAATCTTCCTAAAACTTGTCTAATAGGTGATTAACATCCAACTCTTCTTCCTCTCCTTCACTAGTACTCTCCACTTTGAAATGGGTCTTATCTCCCTTGATGATCATGACATGTCAATTCAAGCATTAACTAGTCATATGTTTAAAACCAAGGCACTTGAAGCACTTTATCTCTCGGGTCTCCCTACTAAAGCTTTAACCTTAATCCCTTCAAACCTCAAGTTCCTCAACCTTAGTCTTTCATCAGCCATCATCACTTCTGCTTAGCATTTGACCTCGATGGTCAACCTCGAAACTTGATGGACTGCTAACCTCTAACCCCTTCACTCGTATATACCTCCAAGGCTTACAGTCTCTGACGAGGAGGATACTTTTCAATCAGCCTACCAAGGACAAATGCCGGTATATGAAAGGACAACGGGCAAATTCTTTGAAGTCTCAACTTAAACACATTCTTCTCTATATGGACCCTTGCCCCAATCACCGACTTACCTAATGCTGAGGCCAACTTATTGAATGTTAAGGCCAAGGTGACTACATGGCAAGCACAACTCCAATCTATAGACATGATAAGTACTGAAGCCGAGTTACTAAGTGTCGAGGCCGAAGCCTCAACATGCAAGCTCTACTTATTTAGCCGATAAGGTAGTAACATCTCTCTTTCATCTTGGCAATTCCAAATACCATCTATTTGTAGCAACCACAACTTCATTGTAGCTTAGCTATTACATCCCAAGAATCACCAATATGAACCCCTCGATAGGCTACCACCTATCCTAACTTTTCTGACATTTATACTATATTCCCTTTTCATCATTTATCCTATTTACGCTTTTCATATCTTCTAGAAATCTCCTTCTTCATTGTCTTTTAAGTAATTTTCTTTATTTTTATTGTTAACCTAAAGGACTTACTATAAATAGTCCTTTTACTATAGCTGCAAGGCTTCTTACATCCTTTTAAATAGTGAATATACTTGTTCTTGTAAGATATCCCTCTTTGAGTATAATTTCCTTACACTCTTATCTAATCTTGCCGAATAGCTCGAGATCAATGGTGAGTGGACCTTAAAATTAGCTTATGAGTCATAGTAAGCAAAGTATTAAGTTGTATAATGTTTGTTGGTGCATAATATCCTTCGAGCAGCTCTACAGAAGCTACCATCTTTGCTAACCCTACCATCCTAGTTTTCTTTAACATCTCAAAGGACTCATTTGGTTACTATTACCTATGGTAAGCCGTAGTTATTACTGAGCTCCTAAGCACATCAAAACAGTACTGAGCTCTGTCACGTCCAACTCGATTGCTTTACGCTCAACTGAACTGATTTTGCCTCTACCTTTTGACCCTTTATGTCACTCAGATGGTTTCATCTATATTTCCAAGCTTTTACACCTCCATTACACTATAAATCTTGGATCTTAGTCTTGAAATGAACCTGGTTACCATCAACACTTCCAACTCATCAACATCACAATGAATCATCAATAGCTAGAACTCACGAACATACTCATCCATAGATTGACTACCTTACTTGAGTTCCTAAAGACATCGGAAGGTGTTTTACTCATAATGTTCTGGCATAAATCTACTACTCAAAATTCTCTTCATCTCATTTCAAGTTCAAATCTCACATCAGGCTCGCTATTGTATATTTTGCAATTTTTTCCACCACATTGCTGCATATATAGAAAATTCTAAAGTAGCCACTCAAATACACATTGAGTCTTCATAATCGTAAAAGTCAAATACTTTCTCAGTCTTCTCCTCCTAGTCCAAGTAGTCATTAGCACTACCAAACCCATTAGAGCTTAGAGTCTGCTCTTTGAGATGTTCGGCTCCTTTGAGGGTACGAAACTTATGCTCTTCAAATCTACCATACTACTCCTCCTCCTCCCCATATTCTTCAACATCATCTAACTCAAGTCACCTCCTTGCAAACCTTTCAACATGTCAAGGTAGAGCTAGGTTCACATTAATAGCTTTAAGTACTCTATGCTCGGCTACTTATCTTCTCAACCTATCTTTAACATTTCGACCTCGTTCATCAGCTCTCTCTTGAGGCCTAGTCTCTACTACCTAAAGACCATGTCTAATTTTAAATATAGTTTTCCACTCATCTCCTTACCTCATTCAAATATGATGAAACCTAAACTTCAAGTTGATCTTACTAAAGATTTTAGCTCCATTCAATTCATCAAACATGTCATCTAATCTTGGGATAGGGTATCTATACTTGATCATGATTTTGTTCACAGTTCTACTATCTACATACATACGCCTAGTACTAACCTTCTTCAGCACAAGTAATGTAAGTATAGTATAGGGGCCAAGACTCTCTCTTATGTGTCCTATCTCTAATCATTCGTTGACTTATCTTTGGAGTTCAATGGCTTGCTTAGGATTCATTTGATAAGTAGGCTTGTTCGATAAGGCAGCACCAAGTATCAAGTTAATGTAGTGCTTAATCCTTCAGATAAAGGGTAGCCTTTTAGGCAATTGCTCAGGAAATAAGTCAACATACTCTTCCAACAATTCTCTGATCTCTCTAGGTAGCCCAGCTTGCTCCTTCAACTCCAATAGTCTTCTAATTAATAGAAAGGTCAGTAAATTGGATTGAATGGCCTCATAAAGCTCAAATTGGCTTAATACCAATGCCTTATTGGATCCTCAAGCTAGTTTAGCTTGTAACTTGCTTACTTAGCATGGGGTCATAAGGTTTAAGGTAATCTTCTTTCCATTTTTCTCAAATGTGTACGTATTCTTAAAACCATCATAGATGATCATTCAATCAAATAACTAAGGTTGGCCTAACAACACATGAGACGTGTACATAGGTAGCACATTATTGAGAATTTTATTAAAGTAGTTTCCAATGAAGATTGGTAGTAATACTTGTTGAGTGATATATAGTGCTCCCTTCTCATTTAGCCAATGAAGCTTATATAGCCTTGGATGTGACAAGGTTGGTCACTTAAGCTTCTAAACTAGGTTAGTAGATGTTACATTAGTATGACTTCTACTATCTACTATAAGAGAATACGCCTGCTTGTTCGCCTTGCAAGTAATGTGAAACAAATTCTATTGTTGCTCTTCCTCAACAAATGGTTCAATGCTCAAGGTTCATCGAACAACTAAAGTTACATTATTTAGGTCATCAGCATATACGTTTTCTTCTACAAGTCCTTCATTGTCCTCCTTAGCTTCCTCTTTCAATTCTACCTTTTCTTTAGGTTCTTCGTCAATACTATCTACTTTAAAGGTAAGGATTTCACCTTTGATAACCATGGTACATTAGTTAGGGCACTAAATGGCCATGTGACCAAAACACTAATGCTTGAAACACTTGATTTGGCTTGTCCTCCATCTTAATCCTTAACCTTTCTCATAAGTCCTCTTTGGTACATTCTGGTCAGTAGTGTGACTATTTTGCTATAACATGACTTCAGTTCCCCTACCAGGCTCAATGCTATATTAAGCTTAGTTGCCAACATGGGTAGGTCGGCTACTTTGAGCAAATCGACTCAATTGAGGTTGGATCAACTTATTCCTTCTCTACTTCTCCACGAGTTGAGCTGTCCTTATAGCTTCATCCAAAGTAACAAAAAGTTGCAACTCCACTACATCTTGAATCTTTGCCCTCATCTCAGTAAAAAATCTAGAAACTGTTCAAGTTGATGGCTCACTAACTTCATTACGGATCATAAGCATTCAAAATCCTTGCACATATTCATGAATAGTTTGGTTTCCTTTCCTCAACTCTTGAAGCTAAGCAAAGGTACTTAACAAATAGGCATCTGGCACAAATTGGGCTCTAAGAACTCTATTCATCTAGGGCCAAGTTCTAACCTCTTTGTATCCATCTTATCTCCTCATGGTCTAGAAATTTCTCTACCACATTGTAGCATAACTTAAGAATTCTACAGCAGCAATTCTCAACTTCTCACAATACTCATATTAGTAATAGTTAAAGACTTGCTCTACTATCTCTTCCCAACCAAGGTAGTCAACGGTATCTCTAAAACCATTAAAACTCGGAATCTAAAGCTTCACATGGTCGGTGGCTTAAGGTGCATGTACTCTCTCTTCTACTTCATCGTACTCTTCCTCATTCTCCTCTTCCATTCCTCCAAAATCTATTCTCCTTCATACATTGCCTCCTACTCCTCCACCTCTGACTTGCCGAGCTGAGAGTTGTCCTCACATTGGTTGGGCCCCTTATGGGGCATCTCCAATTGCAAGAGTAACTTGGGGAGTAATCTGATTGTTATCAATAGGTCGGGAGATAAACACGTGAATTGTTCATATTGGGTTTACTATCATATTGACGTCTTCATCGATCCATTCTTTAGAACTTTTAAGGTATTTTGTCAACCACAATGAATAAGTCCACTATAATCGTCACAAATACCAACATTAACATTAGAGTCAGTCATCCTTTTTGCTCAATTCTAAGCTTTTAGCAACCAGATAGCACTTACATTACTCAAAGAACAACATACTTATAGTCTTCAACTAGTCAATAAGCTAACCTCATAGATAAGATATAGCTACTACTTACTATGTTTTTTACAGCTCAAAATAGAGTATAATAGAGTACCACACAACTTTTAATATAAAAACAAACTTCTACTTCTAGCACTCATTCAAACACTCACAACTAGTTTAAATACATAGCTACCTCACTACTTAACATGCTCAAAACACAAATGGTGGTAGAAGTAACAACACAGTATGGCAATAACTTACTTAAAGCAAACCTTTACTCTAATATGAAGATGATATGTCACACCACAAGGCAGTAGTATTGGGGATGGATCTAACCTTACCAAAAGCTTGAAATCTAGGGTGGTAAACATGCGAAATAAGGAAGAAAACCAAGTGATAGCCATGAATTATTCTAAGGATATGATGCACAAAGGAACCTTCGTAAACTCATGAATCAACTCAATATAGCATACAAGTTAGTTCAATGAGTTCACTCATCACCTGGCCTTACTTAAGAGTTAGGATAAGAGTTAGAGGGATAGTAAGCAAAAGCTTAACACTAATTGGAAAGTTCAGAAATGTTTAATAATAATGTCTAGATAGATGATATGGCTACAATATACAAAGGTATTTATACCTGCAAATGTAGGGTAACTTACAAAAGTGGAAAAGACTAAAAGTACATTGTATAAATTAAACAAAATATGAGAAATGGATAAGGGCATAAAAGAAATTCATAAACTAGATGCTTCCTTTACAAATTCCTTCACACGGATGGTTAGGAAATGTGGTTGATAATGAATGGAAAAGCCTCTACAAAAATAGAGAAAAATGTACGGTCAAATTCTATTAATGTCAAGATGATCTGTGAAGTCTTTAGGGTAATGTCAACTCAGATGTACTTGGGACAGCACAAAACAGATATGGTCAAGCTAATGCGTAAGTTGGCTAAGCTGTTAGCAAAGTATGCCTTAAGTCAGCATTCAATCACTGTCAAATGTGAAGTTAATAGGCTTGGCATTTTTAACAGGTCGGCAATAAGGATTAACTCAGCTTCTATAAGCTAGGATAAAAGGATGCACTTTGTCAAGCCTTCAAGCCCTTAAGCTCGAGCTCAAGTTAAGGGTCTAATTGCTTGATCCTTATTAAGACAATTACCTAATGAGCTTTAAAATAAGGACAAAGTTTATTAGTTGAAATCACCACTACATAAGTAAACTTTTCCACTTTAAAGTATACTAACTTTGGTCCTTAGAAGATGTAACTTATGTAGTATACAACTCGATGCTCCTTCCCCACAATTAAAACTTGGACAGAAGAGAGAGCCTAACCATTCATTGATAAATACAAGTAGAGATCTTCTCGAGGGATAGGCTTAGAGAACATGGATGGAGTCGTAAAGAGCAACTTTAGATCGTCAAAGGCAATTGGAGACTAGTTGGTCTAATAAAATTTTGAAGGGTTCTTCAAGATCTTGAAGAAATGATCACATCTTTCTGTACTTTTGGACACTAACCTAACAAAAGTTAAACTACCGAACCCTTAACCCGAGCCCGAGCCTAAGGGTTAGAAAGCATGGCTAGGTGAATTCTTTCCTTACATCCCGCTACTGAGGAATCTGAGCTGATGCAATCTTCCAACTTGATGCCCTAGCTAAGCCAAACCCTCTTGTACTCATTGATTATCTCTAACTACCGACTTAAGCTATACTTGAACATTAGCTCAACCTATTAAACCATCCATCCAGTTAACTTGAATCTAAGTCGTATTGAATACGTCCAAGCCATCATATGACAAAATCCTCCATACAAAACACCCATTTTATTGTATTTTCAATTATACCCTTTATCATTCATTGTACATTACTTTTTTTGGGCATTACCCTTTTAGTCTTTTCCATTTCAGGTAGAATGCCCTAACTTTTTGAGTATAAATACCCATTTGTACATGTAGTCACATCATCTTATATGATCTCTAATATTGAATATACTGGCTTTTTATGAACCCCAGCACATTTGCTTACTCTCATCCAAACCCTTAAGCAAGAATATGTGGCAAGTGCCCTCATTGGATTAGCTCGTATGTCATATCAAGTTAAGCTATGAGTCATCAAAAGTTCCTTAGTGTATTATATCCTTCGAGCTATTCAAGGGTTCCGCTTATTTTACATCCATTGTTGTTCATGCGTTTCTTTGTCTACCAACGCTTTTAAGCTTTCTGCAAGCTTAAGTCCACCCTCATGACTGGCCTTATCAATCTTTGAACCAATTCACAACATCTTAGTATTAGAGCGAAGGTTTTGTTTGGGTAAGTTATATTTGAATTATCTTATGAGTAATGATTATTATAGTAACATGTTGTAGTTGCCTAAGAAGTTAGTTATGTGTATTTAAGTAAGTAGAAGGAGTAGTAGTTCACTGTAGTTATATATTATATTTTTCCTTGTTTTGAGTATACAAAAACAAAGCAAATTTTGACTGGAATTATTGTGCTTTGAGGGCATTCATTGTATTGATAGCTAGCTTGAACTTTCGTGTAAAGGAAAGTATATATGGTTTGTTTAAGTTAAGAGCACAATTTCTGCTATTTTTGAGGATTCTAAGTCTGTTTATTGAGTTTTCTTGAAAGAATGACAGATCTTAGTGTTAATGTCGGTATTTGAGATGATAATAGTAGTGTTTTCCATCACAATCGACAACCTTAAGGTACCCCTAGGAGTATAGATGAACGACTTAACGAAGTTGCTAAGCTCCTAATGGATTTAACTTGAGCTGTTCATGCAATGGCTTATTGACCTACTAAAGCCATGTAGAACACTCCATAAGCTGCTTGACTTGCTAGATGACAAATCCCAACTCAATAAGTTCAAGGTGAAGGAGTAAGAGGATGAGTATGAAGAAGGATTGATTTAGGTGATATGGATGATGATGAAGAAGAAAAGCTTAATGAGGAAGAGCGAGCTCAAGCACCTTGAGCTACCGATCATATGAAGCTTCGGATCCTAAGTTTCAATGGTTCTAAGGATACAGATGACTATTTGGATTAGGAGGAAAAGGTTAAGCATGTCTTTGACTATTATCAATATGAGGATTGTGAGAAAGTAAAGGTTGCTGCTATATAATTCTTTAGGTATACTACATTATAGTAGAAGAATTTCTAGGCCATGAGGAGGCAAGAAGGATATAGAGAGGTCAATAGCTGGTGAGAGATGAAAAGAATTCTTAGAAATAGGTTCATACTAGATACCTAACTGTAGGATGCTTTTGCTAGACTTTAAGAACTACAATAAGGGAACCGAACAATTGATGATTATGTTTAGGAATTCCAAATGTTCATGATTTGTTATGAAGTAGATGAGCCATTAGCCTAAATAGTATCCATATTTCTTGCAGGGTTAAAAGGTGACATCAAAGATATCTTGGAGCTCTAATAGTTCACTACAATGGATAAGGCTTTAAGAATAGCCCAGTGAGTGGAGAGGTAAAGAAAGAATAAGTTGACCCAACCCCTGATGAGCCAACCAAGTTAATAGAACCAATCTACTCAGGGAAATTACCAAGCTTAACAAAGTTCAGAGCTATCTAAAAGGATAGATGTCAAAGCTTAATAGAAGAGTCAACCAATTGATGGTGAAGTGCTGTCGAGAACTTATGAGAAGGGACAACAATCTGAGTAGAAGATGAACTACATCAAGTGCTTTAAATGCCAAAGGTTTAGGCACATGGCTACCAAATGTCCGAACCAAAGGACTATGATTATTAAAGGAGATATCCTAAAGATTGAAGTAGATGGCACAGATGAGGAACCAGAGAAGGAAAAAGTAGTAAGAGATGAGGTTGAGGTTAATGCCGACCTGATTGAGGAAGATGTGTTTGTGGAAGACCTATATAAGTTAACTTTAGCTATCTGACATACGATGAGTTTGGAACCCTCTAAGGAAGAGGAGCAGAGAGAGAACGTATTCTACATCACTTGTAAAGTGAATGAACAGGTCTATACACTCATAGTAGATAGTAAGAGCTGCACCAACGTAACGTTTATCAACCTGGTTAAGAAACTCAAGTTGTCAACCATCTCACATCTGAAGCCATATAAGTTACATTAGCTAAATGAGAAGGGAGCATTATATGTCACTTAACAAGTGTTGCTACCAATTTCCATTAGGAATTACTTTGATGAAATCCTTTACCAATTTCCATTATGCATCTCATGTGCTATAAGGTAAACCTTAGCTTTTTGATTGAAGGGTTATGCATAATGGATTCGAGAACACCTATGTATTTGAAAAGGATGGTAGGAAGATCACCCTAAACTCCATGACCCAAAATCAAGTAAGTAAGTTATGAGCTAAATTGGCTCAAGGATCAAAGAACACTTTGGTATTAAGTAGAGCCAAACTCCGAAAAACTATTAAGACCGATGTGCTAACCTTTTTTATGATCAGGCAACTACTTGAGTTAAAGGAGAGAGGTAAGCTACCCATAGAGGTCAGAGAGCTACTGGATGAGTATGCCAACTTATTTCTAAACTAGTTGCCTGAGGGATTACCCCATTTCAAAGGCATTGAATATTGCATTAACTTGATACCCAGTGCTGCACTGCTGGTGTTGCGATCACCTTCTACAATGTCACATACAAATATAAAATTTACCCTTTTAAAAATAATGGAAATACTATATAATAAATTTTACTCGCTTGCAATCCTTTGAAAAATATTTATGGAAATCGTAAGCTAACAATAAGCATACTAGTAATTTCCTAAGTATAAAGACATCTCATACATGTAGCCACAACAAAAATTATCATCATTAATATACTAAATGTTCCTTTTGTGAACATTGCTATTGTTAGCTTGTTTACTTTTATTTCACTCTTATCTTAACTTTGAAGCAAAGCTAGGTAGCAAAAAACCTTACTAAATCAACTCGTAAGTTATATTGAGTTGTACCGTGAGTCCTCGAAAGTTTCACTTGTAAACCTTGCAAATTTAACTGTCTAAGTATAGAATCAAACGCCTAAACTGTAGATGATTTCCTGAAGTCAATAGAGCCAATAAGATTTAAAATCAAATAAAAATCTCAATTCAAAACTAAAAGTGAATATGAAAAACCTTAAATTATCAATTGAACCTCTAATCGCATACGAACACCCTAAAACCTCAAGTATATGTAACTGCAAAAAAATTAACCTTGAACCTCATCAAAACCCTAAGATAATAATTGAAGACTTAATCGTATATGAATATATTAAACCCTAAACGTGTAAAAACACTAGAGATTATACTCGGAAGTAATAAAAAACCTTAAAACTATTACTTTAAGGATATAAAAGCATTAATCCACCATAATTTACCCTAAAACCCTAAGTGATAATATATTCTCCATATTTTGCCATTTCATTAGTAAACGACTAAAGATAACTTTCAATCATGCATAAATATTGAGAATACTTAAGTGATCCCTTAGAAATTGAGATATTGCATTCTAGATCACATTCATCTTCTAGGTATATAACTAGGATAGTATTACATAGAGTTAGGGATATAGTTGAAGCTTAGGTTAAATATAGTGAACCTTAACTCCCTAATTGTTACTTTTCATGCTAATTATACTAAGTAGCTTACCAAATTATGTATATAGGATATAAATACCTAAAGTAAGATCTCATCATCTATTCTTACTAATCAAATCACCAAATGCCTCATTTCCTTTCGTTTCCTTAATTTTTCTAATTTACTACATTATGTATGGAAAGTTGACTAAGTCAACACATGTTCACCAAGGTCAAAAGGTTGACTAAGTCAACACATGTTGACTAAAGTCAATATTTAGAAAAGTCAACAAAAATGTCCTTTTCATTTGAAAAAAAATATCTTCCTTCTCATGACTTCTTTTCTTTTCTTTTCTTTTAGCTTTTCCCTTCCTTTTTCCTCTTTTGCCGTCTACTTCTTTCCCTTTCCTAGACCCCACTTCTTTTCCTTTTCAAATATAAAATAACACAAAACAAAATCCCTTTCTTCTTCTCCTTTGCAAACGTATCTTCCCCTTTCCCTTTCACTCTTCTTTACTTTTCAACTTTGCATCCATTTTCAAGAGCAAATTAAGGTATGTTCTTATGTTATTAAGTCTTGCTTCATATTCTTTACTAGTTAGATGAAGAGTTAGGTTAGGTTAAGTAGTTATGTGTTGTGTATATATATGTTGATTATGGCTTAAAGTTTCAATCTTTATGTGTAGAAATGGAGGAATCTTTAGACAATGGAAGGAGATGCATGTGTATATGTTTTTAAGTATATGTACATAAAGATATACTAGAGGAATGCAAGTATGGAGATCTTTGTACATAAGTATTTATCATGTACATAACCTAAACTAGGACAAATACTAACAATACATACTTATACCATGCTAAATACACTCTTAAAACACAAAAAGAACAAAATTAGGAAGGTTTTCTTAAGAGGAAAATTAGACATACGAAAATTGTACAAAAATACATATATGACTGTATAGGTATAAGGGTATATGTACAAGTATAAATACGGTATAAGTATAAATATATGTATAAGTACGTTAGTATACATATAAGTAGAGGAAAGGTTATATGTACATTATGTATAAGTGTACATAAAACACATAATCATGAGATAAGACTTAGCTAAGCAAAGGATGATGTAAGTAATAATGTAATCACATGATAACATAAGCCATGACATAAGCAAATGATGGCTTAAGCAATGGTATAAGCGATTGATGATGTAAGCGATGACATAAGCATAGATTTATAAAATAAGAAATAAGAAGAGTGCATAATTATTAGGTACATAAATTAGTAAACCTTAATACACTTCCTAAATTGATTATACTTAATTAAGTACATGAATTAGTGATAGCAAAGTAAAATTCTCTAAGTATAAGAATTTAACAGTTAACTAAATCATTAACTATAAATAAAGGATATAAATATAAGCAATAAGAGTAATTAAGTTTCCATAGTTAAAATTTCAATAAATTTAGTCTATATCATAAAACACGGGTCTTAACGTCCAAAACGGACATCATTGTATGAACATGCGTCCGAAAACGATGAAAAACGACTATAAATTCATAAATATTGAAAATAGAATTAAAAAGTTACAAAATACATAAAGGAAGCCACATAACTTACAAATATACAAAAATAGTTACTATTAATCCTATTGAGTATGGTAAACCCTATATATATAAGACTTGGGGTATATTAGGGAACTAGATAAACTACAATAGATTTTTAGTTAACTAAGGAGTTTGACTTCTCAGAATACTTATAAGTTTTACTATTTTGATTTAAGCATTCAATATTGAGTTCTGGAAACCCCAAAGCTTACAGAATGAGCAATAATCCAGGTAAGGGAATTCTAATGACCTGCTACTTGCTTGTGCGTGTTACTTGTATGATGTTTTGCTACTTACTATTGCTTGTATGTTTAAATGATTGTTCTACTTGTATACCATTATCTGTGTGATCACTTTTTTTTAAATTGATAAATATAAATATCTAACCCAAACGACCGGTTCTATTCATCGCATATCTATGATTCGGTAGATGTATAGATGGAGAGTGTTAGCTTTGCAAAATGTTGAAAAGGGTATTTTTGGAAAAAGGTTTCCTAATCTTAAACATATTTTATAAGATTTTGATAAGGGCCGCAGTGGCAGAAATGATATTTTATCGTTAAGGTAAAGCTAGCATAGGTTCTCCACTTGATAGCGAGAGGACTCGCTTTATTATGCCTATAATGCCTTGGTTAATTTTGGTTGCGAGAGGACTCGCAAGTTTGTGTTCAAGGGGCCTTGGAGGGTGGATAATCCTAGTTTGGAATCCCCCTATTTAGATTGAAACTCTTTTCTCGACTAGGGTAATAGTCAAGTGTTGCATAAAGGAGTGGTACCCCTAGGTAGCCTCATGGAGTAAGCTAAGATGCCCTGTGAAGGTAAGTACAGGAGATAATCAAAGTATAGATGACGTAATTCTACACTTTCCATAGTTCCGGACTCCTATGGATGTGTTGCCTGCATTCATCATGCATGCATTCATGTTGTATGTAGATAACTTACCTACATATGTAATAATAATGTGTGAAAACTTGCTTAACTAGTGGTAGTGAGAAACGAACTCACTAAGCTGTTATATACTCACTCCCTCATAGTTTCTCTTACAGGTTTACTTACATTAAGATTGGGATAAGTCTTAAGTACCGAGTATGAGATGAAGATATGTATCTTAGTATTAGAAGTAACTGAGTACTCTTTAGATGATATATAAACATCCTTTGTAGAAAATATTTATATGTTAGAACTTACTATAATTTAATTTTTCTTGCATATATATATATATATATATTTTGTTTTTTTTATGTTAGTATATCCTGTCTTATTATTTGATAGGGGATACTGATTCTCTGCGGTTCTGAAGAACTGTAAGATATCGATCACCCATAGTTATTTATATTTGTATTCTATAGTAAATTAATTGCTTAAAAAAAATCAATAACCTTAGTGATTAATCATTTAGAGTCTTGCAATCTCTAACTTGCAAGGCGGTTTTCATATCATGGGTGCACATATGTTATGGAAATTTTAAGTAATCCTACTAGGCCCCCTTTAAGGTCCTGACCCACTGGTGCGTCATATCCTTTATAGCTATCGGTGGGTTTGCTTACTTTCTCTCGTTTCTATTCTCTCACACACTTTCCCATCACCTATTTTAAGCTTTCAGCAAGCTTAGACCCATCCCTATGACCAACCTTGTCTATTCTTAGCTACAGTCCGCACCATCTTAGTATTAGAGCGAAGCTTTCTCCAAGTAAGTTTGTGTTTACAAACTGTGTAGTAGTGTTACTTGCTACTCTATTTCGAACATTCGAAAATAAGGCCAATTCAGTGTTAGCAATTTATCCATCAATTATAGCTTAGACTTAAAGATTAAAATCAAATTTACTAAGAAAAATGATAGACCCAAGTGTTAATATTAGCATTAAGGAAGACAACAGTAGTGTTGTCCAACATGGCCGATAATCTCACGGTACCCCCAAGAGCATAGATGAGAGGCTTAATAAAATAGCTAACCTCTTAGTGGACTTAACCCGAGCTATCCATACCTTGACCTATCGACTTGTTAAGGCCGCACAAATCACCCCTCACGTTACTCAACTAGTTAGAGGTCAGAATCTTACTTTGCAAGTTTGAGGTAAAGGAGTAGGCAGATGAGTGAGAAGAAGAATTGACTTAAGAGATATGGATGATGTTGAAGAAGAAGAGTTTAAAGAAGAAGAGTGAGTTAAAGTGCCCTGAGCTATTAATCATGTGAAGCTTCAAATTCTAAGCGTCAATGGATCTTGAACTATAAATGACCATTTGGATTGGGAGGAAAAGGTAGAGTGTATTTTTTATTATTGCTAGTATAAAGATTATGAAAAAGTAAAGACTACTACTATTAAGTTCTCAAGATATGTCGCCATATGGTGGAAGAACCTTCAGGTCATGAGGAGACGAGAAGGATATAAAGAGATTAATACTTGGCCTGAGATGAAAAGAATACTCAGAAACAGGTTTGTGCTAGATACTAATTTGCAAGACACTTTTGCTTAACTTTAAGAGTTGAGACAAGGAGGCCGAACTATTGACAAGTATGTTCAAGAATTACAAATGCTCATGATTTGCTATAAAGTAGAGGAGCCATCAGCACGAATAGTCTCTAGGTTCCTTATTAGTTTAAGGAATGATATATGAGACATTATGGAACTCTAACAATTTACTATAATGGATGAGGCTATACAAATAAACCAATGAGTAAAAAGGTAGAAAAGAAACCAAATGCTGAGTAGCCAACCCGTTTAGTCAAGCCGACCCGTTTAGGGAAGATACCAAGGTCAACTGAATATTAAGGTGACTAAAATGTAGATGTTAGGACTGAATAGAAAGGCTGACCTGAAGGTAACGTACCGACCCAAACATATGAGAAAGGGCAAGGATTCGAACGAAAGATGAGCTAGATCAAATGTTTCAAATGCCAAGGGCTTTGACATATGACTACTCAGTGTCTGAACCGAAAGACTATGGTCATTAAGGGAGCCATCCCAAAGCTTGAAGTGGATAGCACTAACGAAGAACCTAAGGAAGAGGGTATTCTCCAGAAGGATACCACTTAAGAGAATCAACTGATTGAAGAGGATGTGTTTGCCGAAGACTTAGATCAATTGATCCTAGTTGTTCAACATACAATGAGTCTGGAATCCTCACGTAAGGAGGAGTAGAGAGAAAACTTATTCCATATCACATGCAAAGTGAATGACCAGTTGTACACACTCATTGTAGATAGTGGTAGCTACACCAATGTAGCATCAGCTGATCTGATTACGAAGTTGAAGTTGCCAACTATCGTGCATCCAAAGCTATACAAGTTGCATTAGCTAAATAAGAAAGGAGCGCTACATGTCACTCAATAAGTACTACTGACAATCATAATTATAAACTATTCAAAAGAGATTCTTTGTGATGTACTACCCATATGCACATCACATGTACTATTGGGCCAACCTTGGCTTTATGATCGAAGGGTTATATATGATGGATATAAGAATAACTATGTGTTTGAGAAGGATGGAAGGAAGATTACGCTAAACCCTATGCAGTCGAGTCAAGTTAGTAAATTATAAGATAAATTTGCTTAAGGATCAAAGAAGGCTCTAATGATAAGTAGAGCCAAGCTCCAAGAGGCTATTAAAGTTTATGTACTGACCTTCATATTAGTTAGGCAATTATTAAAGTTGAGGGAGTAGGGTAAACTATCCCTAAAAGTAAAGGACTTATTGAATGAATATGCCAACCTATTTCCTGAACAGTTGCCCGAAGGATTACCCTATCTCTAAAGTATAAAACATTGCATTAACTTGATACCTAATGCCACCTTGCTAAATAAGCCAAGTTATCAAATGAATCCCAAGCAGGTTTCTAAACTTCAACAACAATTTAATGAACTCCTGGAGAAGTCAAAGTCCTTGTGATGTACCGACACTCCTAGTACTGAAAAAGGATGGTTCCTAGCAAATGTATGTTGATAGCCAAGCTGTAAACAAGATCACAATCAAGTACCGTACCCAATCCCTATGTTGGATGACATGCTAGATGAACTGAGTCAACCTAGGATCTTTAGAAAGATCGATTTGAAGTTTAACTATCATCAAATTTGGATAAGGCTAAGAGATGAGTGGAAGACCGCTTTCAAAACTCGACATGAACTATACGAATGGATGCTAATGCCTTTTGGCTTATCAAAAACCTCGAGAACTTTCACGCAATAGATAAACCACATGCTAAAAGTTTTAATTGGGAAGTATATCATAGTCTTGTTTGACGACATCCTAATATTCAGTGTCGACATGTCGAGCCACCTTAAACATCTCCATACCGTGTTAAATGTACTTCGAGTCAAGAGATTGGTTAGCAATTTCAAGAAGTGTTTTTTCTACCAGGAGGAAGTGGTAATCCTAAGCTACATAGTAAGCAGAAGAAGCATGCAAGTGAATGATGAGAAGATTCAAGCAATCGTTGAATGGCCAACTTCAACCACTTGTGCTGAAGTGAGAATTTTTCATGGACTAGCATCCTTTTACAAAAGATTCGTAAGGAATTTCGACACTATAGCCACAACCCATACCAAGTTAACAAGGAAGAACATCAAATTCAGGTAGGGAGAAAAGGAGGAAAGAAGCTTTGTCGAGGAGAAGGAAAAATTGACTTCTACACCTTTACCAACTTTACTTTACTTTGAAAAGATATTTGAGCTAGAATGTAACGTGTCAGGCACTGTCCTAATGTAAGAAGGCCGACCAATTACCTACCATAGTGAGAAGCTTAAATGACTGTAGCTAAACTACGCTGTATACAACAAAGAACTCTTAGCACTCATCTAAGCGCTCTAAGTATAGCAACATTATCTATTGTCAAAAGAGTTTGTCATCTATACCTACCATAAGTCCTTGAGGTACCTCTAAAGTCAAAACAAGTTGTCAAAGCGATAAGTGAAGTGGGTAAAATTCCTTGAGGGTTTCAATTTTGTAATAAAATATAAGCAAGGGAAGAGCAATGTAATTGTAGACGCTCGTTCAAGAAAACATGCATTCTTAATCGAACTGCAGACTAAATTGTTTGGGTTTGTAAGTATTAAAGAGTAATATTCTAAAGACCCATACTTAGGCGATGTGCTGATGGGAGAATAGTAGACGAATATCATGAGGAAGATGGGTCCTTATTCCAAAGTGGAAAATTATGTATCCCGATCAGTTCACTAAGAGAATTATCGATCAAGGAAGCCTACAATAGAGAGCTCTCCGGACATTTTGGAGAGAGAAGAACATATGAGCTACTAAGTAGGCACTTCTTTTAGCTGAAAATGAGGCGAGACATGCACCAAATTGTTGGAGGCTATACTATGTGCAAAAGAGCCAAATGTTAAGCTAAGCAAGGGAAAGCAATGCCTCTTCCTATCCTAACTAAACCTTAAACTAAGTTAAGTATAGACTTTGTCCTCGGATTACCAAGAATAGCTCGAGGTAAAGATTCCGTAATAGTCATCGTAGATAGATTCAATAAAATAACACACTTTGTGCCCTACTCCAGGACTAACAATGCTTCGACTATTATTTCTCTTTTCTTATAGGAGATTGTTCGATTATACGGTATATCGAGAAGTATAGTCCCAAATAGAGATCCAAAGTTTCTAAGCCATTTATGGAGAACCCCATAGCATTAGATGGAGACTAAACTATTATTTAGCACTTCCTGTGACCCCCAAACTAATGGCCAAATAGAGGTAGTCAATCGTACGTTGGGATCATTGCTTCAAGCTGCAGTAGGGAAGAACTTAACTGACTGGGATGTCTGTCTACCCGTATTAGAATTCACCCATAACCGAATGAAGCATGACACCACTAAATAAACTCCCTTCGAGGTCATCTATGGTTTTAACCTTGAACTACCTCTCAACTATACCCTTGTACCCCTGTCTGAACAAGATGATCTTGATGCAAGAGCCCAAGCCCAATCCCTACAACACATTTACAACAAGGTTACTTAGTAAATCAATCAAGAGACTAGAAAAATACAAGAAAAAGCCAAAGGAAGGAAGTCAATATAGTTTTAACCTAAAGACCTAGTATGATTACACTTGAGCAAGGAGAGGTTCCCAAATAGGAGAAAGAACAAACGATCTACCCGAGTTGAAGGCCCTTTTAGAATCCTATAGAAAGTTAATAACAATGCTTACAAGCTGGAGCTACTAGAAGATTATGGGGTTTCTGAGACTTTCAATAATGCCAACCTTAATCCCTATCACCTTGATGGAGCATTAAACGAAGGTTAGTTAGATTTGATCCTAAATCCAAATCAATCAAGAGGGAATAATGGGAATCAAGCTACCAGATCCCTAATTCACAACCAAGCCCAAGGCTTTAAAGGTCTAATGCGATGAATCCTTCTACTGCAGTCGACTCCTACCAAGGTCGAATTGATCATGGCTACCGACTAACCCCTAATGTCAAGTTGAGTTACTACACATCTCTTGGAAATCATGTACCGACTAGAAGAATGCCTTAATAACAGTCAAACTCTACACACCTACTCAACCTGACCAAACCAATCGCTTGCTCAGCAACATTAGTGCTAAGAGGCCAAGGTATTAACCTTGCACGAACCCTTAACCACCCCTGCTCGGCCACCCGACTAGGTCGTACTGTTTTGTCTACATCTTCCAACAACATCCTTAATACATTGCTACTACATATCCAAGACCATGTAAAGAATCTACTATCCTAATTATTATTTTTCCTTAAATATTTGTTTTTACCCTTTATATTCATTCTACATTACTTCTTTGGAATAGTACCCCTTTTTTCTTTTCCCATTTTTAGGCAAGTTTCCTTAATTTCTCGAATATAAATACACCCTGTATACATGCCCGCAACAGACATTATCATCATTAATATATTGAATATTCCTTTTGTGAACATTACTCTCGTTAGCTTGTTTACTCTCATTTCGCTTTTATCTTACACCTTAAGCAAAGCTAGGTGGTGAGTAACCTTACCAGACCAACTCGTACATCATATCGAGCTACCTTGTGAGTCCTCGGAAATTCCATTGGTGTATCATATCCTTTAGAGGTATCCATGAGTTTGCTTACTTTCTCCCGTTTTTGTTCTCTCGCATGCTTTCCTTATCACTCATTTCAACCTTTCAGCAAGCTTAGACCCATCCCTACGACTAACCTTATCTGTTATTGGCTACAGTTCACACCAAAAACCCTTTCAAGCTATCGCATCAAGTTCAAAGAGTTATGTGAAGACTTGGCACTATTAAACAAACCTAAGACATTATAAGAGATATTAAGTAAGTAGAAAGATGGGGTTAAGTCAAGAGTAGCACTAAGTACTTCCAAAGATGAATCTTGCTTTGAAATGACCTATATTTGATGCTAAGTGTATCTAGAGAATGGAGGATCTTATGATATAGAATGGGTTATATAAAGAAGAATGGGGTATGGCTTTTATGGTAAGTGTTTATGGTAAGGTGGAATTTCCTAACGTTAAGTCCAGTACTGCTATTGGAAGAGGTTTATACTTTATTAGAGATTAAAAAAGCGATCATTATTGGCTGAAGGTCAATATTTTGTCTTAAGGAGATACTTACAAGTGTAAGGAAAGAAGTAAAATGTTACCTTTGCACTTTTTAGGCATTTCAAGACCTAGTGTACCACCTACAACACCTATAGTTCATCTAAGTTCAACTCTTACACCTTATTTTGATCCTGCATGGCTAGGCCATTGGAATTTCTATGGATGGCATGTATTATGCAATTTATGGGAATGTTGAAAGAGTATCATACCGATGATGCAATTGACATGAAACTACAAAATGATTTAAGAAATTGGACTAGGTGTTCCATTGACCCAAGCTAAGAATAAATTGGAAGAAAGGAATTTTCATATTTAGTTTAATAAAGATGAAAGATATACAAAGGAGGAAGAACAAGAAAATGATTCTAAGGAGTCTTGGGTGCCAGAGTACAAGGACATGGTATTTGACTTTATGGATTAGAAGATTTACTATGTGAGGTGGGTAGATTTTATAAAGTATGATAATGGCTCTAATGTTGCTTCCAATCACATCTCAAAAGAGGATCTAAGCAACAATTTCAATAATGATTATGGTAGTAATGATGTGAAGTCAGTGGCTGGACCAAATGATGATGAAATGCTTCATTTTCCTTAGCTTGGACTAGAACGAGAAGAAGATTAGAAGAAAAATAGCTATATATAAACATATGATCTTTAATATTTTGTGATTTAGGCCTTTTTGTGTATATGTTTATTTACTTCGGATCTTTTTAAGAATGACTCTATGAAGTAAATAGAAGTGTAAATATGTGATGGATGTGAATAGGAAAGGATGAGGTAGCATGATGCTATGATGCAAATATATAACTATGTAATGACTTACGAGTGAAGTGATGAAAGATGTAATATATTGTTATTGAACCTTGCTTGTACTTTACTATAACTTCTTATGTACAATTAGTTCTATTTTGAGTTAGTGTAGCATGCGCTCTTTGAACATGTTTTACTTAAACGTAATGCCAATTATGCTTTTGAGGATGATTATGTCATGAAAATCGTGAAATGACTTAGAGTCAGTAATCCTCCTTACAATACTCCTAGACATAGAAGATAGAGGCAAAGGAACTTACAAGAAGACTTATAAAGAGTAGAAAATGGAGGAAACGATAATAAACCTACAAGATATCAACAACTACCACCTTAGTAAGGATGAAATTGTAAAATACTATTGCTATTCAAAGTCAAATTGACATGCTCATGAATCTATTTCAAGGCATGTAGCAACTGTCTCATATACTTATGCCAACCACACTCATAATAGCGGAAGAAGAGGTAGCTATACTCCCATTAGAGATGCCTATACCACCTATGCCATCACCTCCCCCTTCTCAATTTGTAAGCAGCTTACTCCCAAAGTTTATTAAAGATAATACTTATTTTGAGGGTACTAGGAAAACCTAAGGAGGCAGGTTACTATTTGTCACAAGTAGAATGGTCTTTTGAAGCTTTCAAAGTACCTACCCATTTAAGAGTTAGTTATGGCACTTATATGATGAAACTGAAAACTAAATCTTCGTAGAATCTAAGTGAAGGAACTTGCCACAGCCAATAACATGGGATGATTTTCAAAGATAACTCTTGATAGATAATTTTCCTAGTAATTTGAAAGCGAAGTATAGATCAAAATTGATACATATTAGTCAAGGGAATAACGGCATTAAGTAGTATGAAAATGAGTTTCATAAACTACTACAATTTGCTCCACAACCATACAAAGATAGTGATGAATTGAAAGCAAAAGTATTATTGTTAAGGTTGGAGCTTGATATTCAAAGAAGGATTGATGAATTTGAAATCCTAGCTTTTAATGAATTGGTTCAATAAGCTAAAGTGATACAAGAAGAAAAGAGATGAAAGTTAGATTGAGAATCATGCTACCAAGAAAGAAAACTCATAAAGATACTAGATTAAGTTCAAAGGGAAAGAAGCCTATGTATCCTTTGAGGCGACAAAAGTTCTTATGAAAGATGTCTAAGATATGTTAGAAATATCAAGGTAAATGACAACACTCTTTTATATATGTCATGCCTTAAAGAGGTAGAGTCACAACAATTTCACTGTATAAACCATCCTATGATAAAAGTTGCCCTTACAATTTCCCTTATAGCTGCTATCATAAACTTAGTCCACACTAGGCTACTAGACTCAACCGCTTTAAATCATCCAACTCAATACTTGTCTGATAAAAACTTAAGGCATAATCTTTTTAAAATAACTGTTAAAACAAACTTCTAGTTTAATTTTCCAAAAGAGTATTTGTAAAGTCCATAAGTTCATGTTACTTACTATATAGACCAATAATCGAAAACCATTGAGCTACATAAGGAGACCTAAGTAATATTTTTAAAAGTTAGAAAAATCAACAACAAAAACGAGAATCTAGCCAATTCTTCTTGATCTTTACTCCCCAACCTTATTTTGCTAATATCTTGGTTTTGGGTATTATACTTGTAAATCAACTTTGAACTTACAAAACAAACTATATAAGAATGACCAACAACTTACTTAGTAAGTGAGACAAAGATCAAAGTATGCATTTAGTATAGAATAACTAGGGTTTTAAGTAAGTACTATCACATGACGTCACCCAATCCATCATGAGATTAGAAAGATTATACTCACTCTAATCTGTATTGAGAAGTTTGATGTATCATACATGAATTTAAACCAAATTAAGACTTATGCAATGGGGAATAGCCTCTATGTAAGACTACCTTCAAATCACGGTTTCAACCTTGCCACAACCTCCTCTGCTATCATTTAGTACGACTAAGGATAGGGAAAGAACCATCACAATTATCCTCGTCAAAGGGTTTACATTTGGCCCAAGAATCTTAGTTATTCCCTTAATGAGTTACGATGTATGTTGGGTTAGAAGTTAAGTTGAGTTTAAGTGAGATCATTTTCAGGGTGGTTAACCAATTTCAAATAGTCCAATTCAAGCAATATCACAAATCAAACAACATATAAAGTTCATCTCACAAAGTGGTAGAACAATATTTAAGCACAGGTGTTGCACATGCACAATCAACTAAATTGTGGCCACAAACAATATATACTAATGCATTAAAATATTCTAAAATACTACTTCGAAATATGGTGAAGCATCGACCCTACTTACCTTGGCACATGACATTCGATAATCTTGCATGTTGATCTCATCCACTTTGATTTGTCCCTAAATATTCAATACAATTACTTTAGTTTTAATCATATATAAAGTAGATGAGTTTACTTTAATGATTTAAGTGTGGTTATGACTTGACTTAAGCAAGTCTACTAAGTTACAAAACTTTGAAAGTTTGTGTAATATCAAGTTTCAGTCCATAAACCCTTTGACAAAGTCTTTGACATGAATTTCCTATATTGTTAACTCTTTGACTAAGCCTCTACTATTATTTTAACTAATTTATTGTAGCAACCAACACTTTGAACAAGTTTATGAAGTTATTTGAGCTAGGCTTCTTTCACCAACCAACCTTTTGGACAAATCTTTGATGTTAGGATAGTTAGGTTCCTTCTACCAACTAACCCTCTAAGCAAGCCTTTGACCCTAAAATTAAGTTCCTCTTTTCCTAGATTAACTCTCCAACAAACCCTCTAATTAGGTCTAAACTTACATATTTGCACTAAGTTATTTATTCTAGCAATTTATGTCCAATTCAACACCTATCTTAACATATCAATTCAAAGTTTCATCCATCTCATTAACACTTCACCACTTTAGCTCCTTAACTCCCCAAATGCTTTACTTTACATACATTGGGTCCAAAATTACTTATCCAATGTTTATTATACTACCAATTGCTCTTTATAATCATAAAGATACTAAAAATTCACTTCTTAAACACATTTGCAATCTCTAATCTATCTTATTACCAACTCTAGGCTATATATTTTAATACCGCCAACCTTCTAACTTACCTTTTAACTTCCCTGTTTTACTTTTATAACCCACCAAATCGCTTGACCACAACAACAAATCCACTCTCCACTTGTTCAATCGAAACATGTCATCACTCAAAACTGTTTCTTACACTCACATAGGTCATTTAAGTAGCAAAACATATAGTTTGAATAAAAGGGCATATTATTATAGTGAAAAACATGTAGTTTGGCACTTTTAATTCCCATATCCGACTTATTAGTGGGTTTCTTCGAAATATAAAGTCATTTCACTCTAAGTATCATCATAAATCATTATTATTTTCAATTTATGCCAAAGTTACTCTAAGTTCATTAAAGAAATCCTTAAAAAAAATACTCTTCAACCATTATTTCGCCAAAGACCATAATTTAGCAAAAACCCAACTTCAAAATCTTAAAAAATCAATTACACAACATAAAAGCATAACTTTTAAGGAACTTGCACATAAAAATTTAGGTCAAAACTACATCATTTAGTTTTTTGAAAATGTGATTAAAAATCAATTGAGGGGATATTTTTCTTAAGGAACCCATATATGTACTTAAAATTAGGAAAATCAAGGTTGATATTTGAATTCTACATAAAAAATTACTTGAAAAAACCAAGTTTCATAATTTTTTTTAAAATCGCTTACTATTTTTAATTAAATTTTGATGAAAAAAATTAAAAAAAAAAAAAAAAGCAATCACTCACTGGAAACCACTCTCTAGCCACAGTTAACTACCACATGTTCATCTACCCACCAAAACAGTACCTTTATTGTTTCCCTATAGTGGTGATTTACACCTAACTCCTCCTTGAACCCCTACATTGCAATCTTACTTGGTTTGCTCAATTTTGCTTAAATTTCTATAATTTCCTTTATACCCACTTTATTCCATCTACAAAATTTTCCTAGATTCCTAATTAAACTTTAGAAGAGCATATTAAGAATTTTCTCTTTCCATAATGCTTAAATACCCTCCCCAATTCAGCTTTCTATGTGTCATTAGGCTAGAGTCTTCCCTCCAACAAGTGTCCCACACCAAGCCATGCCCTTATCTACTTAGTTTAACTAATTTTGTTATTTTTTATAATTTTTACTATTTTTTAAATTATTTTTTGCTAATTTTTCATAAATTCAAGTATTTAAGGTAATTACAAATTATATTTATACATAAAAATTATACCTAGAGTACTTATTTACTTTTACATATTATTTTATGGCATTATAAAATTTTACAGTTCAAATAATGTATATCTAAGTTTTAATTAATTTCCGATACCTAAACCATGCATTTTCAATATGTATAATGTAATTTAATAAAATTAACTATTTTAGCTACAATGTTGTTATTTTATTATATTTTCATATTTTGAACTTACGAGGTATCCTTGACTAATTTCTATGACCTACTTGTGAAATATTGATAAATTAAGCTACCTTCATGGATGCCTTAAATTGATCACTTGAAATCGAATTGTAAAAATATAGGTTTCACAATACATATATTTTACAATAACTCTATTAGAATTTTAGTATCTATTTGTTTTGAATTTTAGTATTCTGAGGCTTATTTGAGAATTATTTGATTTGTCGACTTTTATTGAAGAAATTGATGAAGTTTTAATGATTTTGAGAAGAGTTCAATGAAGTTTTGAAGTATTAATGAAGAATACATTTAATAATAATGGTAAGGAATTAAGATTTTATTGAAAATTGAAAGTTAAAGGAAATCACAATTGAGATCATGCCAGTGCTTCCTATCCATGATACTTTCATCTAAGAATTTTGAAGAATTTCAAGAGTTTTAAGTATAAAGAAGAATCATGCTTGGGTCCATGACCGTACTTTTTGAGGCATGAACATGTTATTATTGAAAAGAATTCCTATTTTTTGGAAACTTCCTTGCAACCTTAGGTTTTAAGTCTTATAAATAAGAGTCTATAATTAATTTATGGGGGATGAACTTTGAAAAGTAAGTAAGGCAAAGTTATAGGCTAGGATTGTTTCTTTTTCTTAATCTTTTAGTTTTATTTTATGTTTTAATTATTCCCTCTTAGTAAATTGTTGCTTAACCCTAATTCTTCTATGTAACATTGTTTCTTCTTTATTTAATCAATAATATTTTCTATTATGATCTAATTACATTATGCTTTGATGTGTTGAATTGATAAGTCTAGATTATTAATTCAATGTTTGAGTTTGTTACAAAGATTGCGAGATCCTATAGTGAATAGACTAGTATAATTAAAAAAAATTGAATTAGGCTGAGTGATTAGCAATTGGATTTCTTTGGATTATAGTAAAGTAATAGTAAAATTTAATGACTTAATGCAATCTCAATATATTTTGTCATAGAAGCGATTTAGGTAAAGTATACTTAAGGTTAAGAGTTAGTTTGTTAAAGTGATTTCGATTAACTTATATTAGGAATTCCTTGATCTACTAAGTAATGGAGACAAAAAAGTTACATAAAGCTAAATAATAAATAATTGATTTACTAATGTTTATGCTCTCCCAAATAATTTAATTCCCTTGTTTTTGTTTTATTTATTTTGTTTTAGCTGTTGTTAATTAAGGTTAGTTTAATAGTCAGGGTTTCCAAGTAGTTAGTTGATCTTAATTGTTAAGTTAGATAATTGGAAGAATAAGGAGAATTATTAGCAATTTGAGTAGTTTAATTTGAACTTATAAAAGCCCAAGAGGAATCAAAATTTAGACTTTCATCCATTATACTATGAAACTGATTGGCACACTTGCTTGTGATAAAGTGTTTGGTGTTATTGTAAGGGACTTCTCTCTTTAAAAATTCTTTTAATATTAAGAAAATCTCTTGACAGATTATTCTAAGTACTTTTGATTTGTACATTATATCTTTCTTTTTCTTATGGCGTTACACTTTCTCTTTATTTGCCTTTGGCTTTTGAATATTTCCAGTATATGACCAAAAGCAGTAAACCTGACCTTATAGAATTAGATCTTCAAATTGAAAGGACCACTCATTCTCTTCGAAGAAGGGTACGTCAAATAATCAAGTTAATCAATCGAGGCTCTTCAGTTAAGTTGAAAGATGAAAAAGAAGAATCGAATGAGTTGGCTAGAAATACCAATGATGCCAACAAGACTATGTTAAAGTACGCTAAGTCAACTATGATCAAAGCTGTTTCTAGTATTACTAGACCAGCAATTCAAGCAAACAACTTCTAGATTTAGCCAAACATAATTTAGATGGTGCAACAATTCATTTAGTTTGATGAATTAGCAAATAAGGATTCAAATAATCCTATCTTAAGCTTTTTGGAGATTTGTGACACTTTCATGACCAATGGGGCTATTGATGATGTAATTAGGCCAAGATTATTTCCTTTCTCACTTAAGGATGAAGCTAAGTAATGGTCGAATTCACTACCTAAAAGATCAATTATCATTTAAGGCAATTTAGTAGAGAAATTTCTAAGAAAATATTTTCTACTTACCAAAACAACTAAGTTTAGGAATGATATATCATCACATGCTTAGATCAATGATGAGACTTTATATGGCACATGGGACTGATTTAAGGATCTCTTGAGGTGATGCCCATATTCTTTGTCTTTTATTGTAGATGCAAATTTAGACGTTTTATAATGGCCTTAATTATCTTACCAAACAAATGATTAATGCCACATCAATAAGTATTATGAGTGCAAAGACATCAGATGAAGCCTAAAAGCTAATCAAAGACATGGCATATAACAACTTTCAATGGGATAATGTGAGAGTGAAAGTGAAATTTGTTGGGAAATTCAAAGTCGACTTGGTTATAGTTCTAACGGCTCAAGTAAAAGGTCTTAAGAAAAAAATAAATGGCTTAATAAAATATATGCATGTGGTGCAAGGTGAGACACTAGCTAACGATCAAGAACAAGTCAAATTTCTTACTAACTGGCCTCAAAATAACCTTTTAGCAACACCTATAATTAAAGATAGAGAAATCAACCCAATTTCTCTTAAGGAGGTCAACAGCAAAATTGGAATGCTTCGTCATGTGGATATTAAGTTCAATAGCAGAACAGGAATACCAATTTGGAAGGGATGCTAAACTAGTATGTAAGCAACTTTGATGTAAGATTTTAAGCTACTAAAGCTACATTAAGAAACACTAAAGTGTCACTCTATGAATTAGAAAATCAACTCAATCAGTTAGCAAGAACTATCATAGAAAGGCAACAAAGTAACTTAATAAGCAATACCGCATCAAATTCTAAACCTATGGAATCGGAGCAAAAAATGATTCCGTCAAGCTATCGACATTAACCAACAATACTCCTTAGGAAGCAACCTAAGTTTCTATTCTTTTTTTTTTTTTTAATATCTACTTGTTTTAGTTTTTTTAATTAAGATGATTTTTTATTTGTAAGACATTGTTAATCAAATGCTAGGTCAATTTTATTTTTAGTAGCTAAATATTTTGAGTTTGGAATGAATTTATTTTCTTCTGCAAAATTTGTGTTCTTTAATGAAACTTAGTCTTCAACAATTCATTTAATCATATGTGTAAGTTCATGAGTGGTTAGAAGCTAATAGATACAAGTTCTAAGGAATTTTTAAGCTTTAGAAACTGAAAGAATCACAACCAAAGTTTACGACTATAAACCTATGCATTATCATCTTTAAAAAAAAAAAAAAGGGTCAAATGAAGTAGTCAAAGAGGTTCATGGTCAAGGATTACAACCATAATCATGAATGGGTAAGTTGCACATCAAGGTTCGAAATCACAAACACGAATCATAATCATAATCTTGATCTTGATCTTGATTCTTGTTTTTTTAAACATCACTCCCATTCTTTCCTTCTTCACTTTCCATAATAACTTTCTCTTTCTACAAACCCTCACTTAAGCACTTTTTTTCTCTAGAATTCGCTTTCTTCTTAAATCTTAGTACAATTTCTTGTGATTTCTCAAGTAATCAAGGTATGTTTTCTTTGATCCATGATCTACATTCTTGTTCTATTATGATTTGGTGTTTAAGTTTTGTTGATTTTTTTAGATTTAAAAATAAAATGATATATGCATGTTGAGTAGAAATCCCTAGTTCTACGAGTGATTCTTAGTAGATTATGTAACAAAAATCAAACTTTTGTTAATATTAGTTGTTGTATACTCTTAAAGATTTAATGTTCTAAAGGCGTTGTTTTGTGAGATAAGCCAGGTGAAATATTTAAAAAGAAGCTAGAAAGTTTTAAATGTTGATTTAAGAATGTAAATTTTAGATCATTTAATTTTTGTCCTTAAGATGATTTTCTTTGGTTGTTTTACTTGGAGATAAGTAAAAGCATAAGTGTGGAAAATATAATAATACTCATTTATACATATATTTTGTAATAATTTTGTTAGGATTTTAGTGTTTATTTGTTCTAATCTTTTAATATTTGAGGCTTATTTGAGAATTATTTCATTTGTAGGCTTTTACTAAAGAAGTTGATAAAGTTTTGATGATTTCAGGAAAGGTACAATGAAGTTTTGAAGCATTGATGAAGAATACGTTGATGATAGAGGTAAGGAATTAAGACAATGCTAAAAATTAAAGGTCACAAAAGATTATGATTGAGATCATGCCCATACTTCCTCCTCACAATCCTTTCATCAAGAATTTCAAGAGTTTTAAGTGTAAAGGAGGATTATGTCTATGTTCACAACTGTACTTCTTGGGGTATAAATATTTTGTTATTAAAAAGAATTTCTATTTTTTGAAAAATCTTTGTAACCTTAGGTTTTAAGTCTTATAAATAGAAGTCTAAGATTAAGTTATGGGAAGAAAACTTTGAAGAATAAATAAGGTAATTGTTTCTTTTCCTTAATCTTTTAGTTTTATTTTATGTTTTAATTATTTCTTCTTAATAAATCGTTATTGAACCCTAATGCTTCTATGTAATATTGTTCTTTGTTTATTTAATCAATGATATTTGCTATTGTAATCAAATTGCATTGTGCTTTGATGTATTGAATTGATAAGTTCAGGTTATTAATTCAATATTTGAGTTTGATATAGAGATTGCAAAATCTTATGGTGAATAGACTAGTTTAATTAGAAGGAATTGAATTAAACTAAGTGATTAGCTATTCAATTTCTCCAAATCATGATAACTTAATAGTAGAATTCAAAGACTTAATGCAATCTTAATATATTCTGTTGTAGAAGTGATTAGGGTAAAGTATACTTAAGGTTAGGAATTAATTTATCGAAGTGATTCTGATTAAGTTATATTAGGAATTTCCATGGTCCAAACAAGTAATTGAGATTGAAAAGTTACATAAGTCTAGGTAATAAATAATGGATTTACTAAAGTTCATGCTCACTTAAATAATCTAATTCCCTTTTATTGATAGGTGATTCTCATTCCAATACACGAATACCTACAACACGAGAAAATAGCTATAAGGAATGTCGGAGGGTACTCCAGTGTAGCCACTTCGATGCCTAAGTTAGCTCACTAGTGATGAGAGTAAAATTGTTGAAGGGTTGTGGGAATGAGAGAATAGAGAAGAGGGTCCCCTTACCTGGACGTCTTACTTGGTATTTATAGTGAGTTAATAAAAATTGTCCCCAGACTAAATCATTAGACCGGGCTTAAATATCAAGGCAACTAATATAAGCCTGCATAATGATTATCGAAAAATGCCTATCAATACTTATCCCCCACTCTCTTTGGTGACAAAGTCGAAAAAAAGAGTATCTAAGGAGGTTGATTTCATGGGATTTCTAAAAAGATTTGTAATTCTAGCCTAAATAGACTAAAGTGCTTAGAGAAGCAAAAGCCAAAAAAGGTAAAAAATAAGAGTAACCGAAGCACTTACAAATATTGGCATGCCTAGGAAGGCAAAGACCCAAAGAGGCTGGAGTGCTTGAAGCTTGAAGAATCAAAGGCCTAAAGAGGCAAGAGTGCCTGAAGAAGTTAGTATGCCTGAAAAGGTGAGGCTCTGGTAAGGCTAAAGTGCTTGAAGAGGTGAAAGCCTGAAAAGGCTAGAGTACCTAAAGAAGCGAAGGCCTGAAAAGGCCAATATATATGAAGAGGCAAGGGCTTAAGGAGGCTAAAGCGCCTGAAGAGGCAAGAGCCTAAAGAGGCAAGGGCCTAAAGAGGTCGATGTACTGAAAGAGGCGAGGGGAGAATAGGCAAGTCATCTAAGTTGGAGACAACTCATGTTATGCAGAGCAAGCAAGTAGTCTTAGTAAAACCATACTTGTGCTAAGTGGAGTAGTAAAGCAAGTAGGTTCTCCTTTTAGCACCTCTTGCCCTTTACTCTCATTGTTTAGTATTCGACAATGAGAGTTAGTGTACGAATGGGGCTTTAAGGCTTTTACTGTAATTGTCCCAAGTCTCTTTTAGGTGTCATTATGCTTAAAGCACTGTGTATGAGCAGGTAGCTAATATTTATGAAAATATAAAGGAATGTAATAGAAGGGATTTATTACAATGCAAATAAGAAAGAGGAGGGGAACTTAACTTGGATATGTAGGTTGTACTCAAATTCTCCATTGTTAGAAGGGTATCAAAACTTAGCTTAGTCACTTAGGTAGTTCTTTTTGTGTGAGTCGATAGCTTATGCCAACTTAGTTTGATATGATTCACTTTGGGTTGTACTGTATTATCACCATATGGGTGCAGTCTGCTTAATCAATGCTTAGAGTTATTGGCTTTATCTATAGCTAATCAAGAAAGCAAGCTCAAGTCAAAAGGAGCTTAAGTATCTTTAGTCCGCTCGGCTTCTAAGGTAAGAAGCCTCGGGAATAAGAAATCGGTTGTGCTCGAGTGTGTTAGGAGAGCTCAAGTTATTCACAAAATGTACTAGATAGATGCTTTTATCAGCTTGGTAGAATAGCTCGGATGCTTCGCTGTTATTTCATCTTAACAGCTTATTTGACCTCTTCAGTATATGGATAGGAGGAGCTTAGGTTTGCCATAAATCAAGTTCTATTCGACTCCATTTTGCTTAACCCATCCAACTATGTGCTTGGGAGTAGCTTAGTTATTTGTTAAAGGGAAGCGTAGGTCGACAATGGACTAAAAGTGTCTGACACTTAGACTTATTTCAACTAGGCACAGCTATGACCAATTTGGTTAAACTTAATTCAGCTTGAGACGACCATGATGGAATATTCAACACCTAAAACATTGTCTAACGCATAGCTTTTCACCAGACCTGCCATGGTTGCAAATGTGAACATACTTATGTTTGTCCTTGTACTTGCTATAGGTTAGGTAGTAGTTGTTCAGTAATGGACTTATGTCAAAGCTTGCTGCAATAGTTATAGATAGCTTCACTTCATTTGAAGGACTCAACCATCCTTTCAAGTCACTCGACCATACCGTAAAGAAGTGCTATTAAGTTGCTCAACTTGAAACTTCTCAGCTGAAGCTCATAGCCATTTGTCCCTTGGCGAGTGATGCTCCAACACGTTACTAATATAACAACTTATAGCTTTAACTAGCTAGTGTAATGATTTGGATTTCAAGCGTAAGGGGGGTCTTAGGTCTCTTTCCTTATTCGGATTGAAGTGTAGTTCAGCAACTTAATTTAGTTGCCATTGTCAATTGGCTCTTACTAATCTTCATTAGAATTTCTCGATGACTCGGCAAGGAAGTTGGTTAAGTCAAAACTTACTCTCAACTCTAATTACTAGTTGGCACTAGAGATCACAACTTGGACATACTCGATGTCTCAGCAACAATAGCTCAGCGACTTAGTATGAATCAAAAAGCTTAACTTCTCAACATCTCAGTATGGTTGCAACACTTACTCTACGTAGACTGGAGTAATGCAACTCGCTGCTCAACCTAATGTTATGCAGCCATGGTGGATAACTCAGAACTTAGGAGCTAAATAGCTTAGATAGTGAATTTGCTAATTGTACACTACCTCCTTTTGCTCGGCTTATCTTAATGACAAGATCAGGTTACATATACTTAGAGCTTGGTTATTTGAAGCTTTCAGGAACCAACAACTATGGTCAGCATCAAAACTTAGGATTCAATAAAGTAAGCAACTCGGACTCCATAAACAAATCTTGCTCAATACAGCAACTTAATAGTTCGATACATTACTGAAAACTTGGCATTTCAACTTGGCAAAGTGTAGAGCTTGGCAAACATTACTCAACAAAGTGTGGAGCTTAGCTAATGTTCTTAACCACTTGGCACTCAACCATGGAAGCATACATTCTTGACACTTGTAGGCTAACAAGAGAAACACTCAGCATCAAAAGTTGAGACACAAATAGCATGAGCAAATATGAGTGGAACGGCATGGAAAACCAATTTTTTGGACAACTAAGTCTCCCAAGAACATAGGTTTTAGCATAATACAATTCCATAGCTACTTAGAAAAAGGAGAATAGCACGGATCTATCATGTGCGAGTCAAACTTGGCACGAAATGAAATCACACTGATCCATGCATAGGAATAAATGTGTTCGTGCGTAGCACTGGCGGTGGCATTTATGAGCCAAGAGAAGATAATGTTACTATTATCCAAATACGAAAACTTACTCAAAAGTGACATTTGTAGACTAAATAGTGGATAAAATCGTAGAGGTTACACTTTTTGAAGAAGAAAACCACCATTCCCGTCTTCTTTGAGCCCTATAAGTTTCTAAAAAATGAATGTGGTAGAACCTCATCGTATGTGAAAAAATGGAATCCAACTTATAAGACATATCCAAACAATTGAAGTCTACAACCACCAATGTTTGTAACCATCATTCATTAATAAACCGCAAACAAATATAAATTGTTGGAAGGAAGAAATCCAACCCATGACTCATCATGTAATCTAGGGGAATCATTTGTGGGACAAAACATTGGTAAGTTGCATAATTTAGGAAATTCATTTTAAAGTTATGATAATCGTTCCTACAGACAGTACCAATTGTTGATGGGTAATTCTCGTTTTGGTATATGAACACTTGCAATACAAGAAAACGGTTACGGAGAATGCTAGAGGGTACTTTGGCACAGCTACTCTAATGCCTAAGTTAGCCTACTAATGATGAGAGTAAAATTGTTGAAGGGTTATGGGAATGAGAGAGTGGAGAAGAAAGTCCTCTTAATTAGGCATCTTGCTTAGTATTTATAGTGAGTCAATAGAGATTATCCCTAAACTAAATCATTGGACTGGGCTTAAGTGTTAGGCCGACTAATATAAGCCTACATAATGATTATTGAAAAATGCCTATCAATACATTTTTTATTTTCTTTATTTTATTTTAGTTGTTGTCAATTAAGGTTAGTTTAATAGTTAGGGTTCTCAAGTAGTTAGTTAATCTAAATTATTGAGTTGGATAATTGAAAGAAGAAGGAAAATTGCTGGTAATTTGAGTAGTTGAATCTGAATTTATAAAAGTCCATAAGGAATCAACAATCTAGACTCATATTCACTACACTATAAAACTTATAGGTGTACTTGTCTCCGATTAGCAAACACTACCCTTGTAACTACCCTTAATTGATGGGTAAATGTTATTTTTGTGAGGATGATAATCATAGAGTTTTTTATTACCTAAAGAGGACTACTACTTCATGTTTTATATGCAAACAAGTTAGCCATTTATCCCCTCAAAATCTCATGAGATGAAATGCACCAATGGCTCCATATAGCCATTATAAGTTATGGGACCAGTATTAGTGAATAGAGGATGTAATTGTCTTGTACCCTAAGTAGTACTAAATCGAGCATACCATTGGAGGGAGCTTGAGAAGATGATTACATGCTAACTATGAGCTAGTTGTGTGGGATGATCATGAAGTTGGAAACAATGATTTAGTTGTAGCTATACCTCTTACTTATGAGTTTACTTACTATAGGGGTAGTTAGTTTAAAAGAGGAGATGACAAACACAGAAGAAGTATATAATCTAAAAATATCTAAGACATAGACTTAATTGTTAATATACAAGAAACATCCTAACACATAGCTTTCCCGTCTAGACACTATTTGATATCAGTGCAACTCATCTTTTATTACACCACAACCTATCAAACATGTAAGAATTGATACTTCCACTTCAACTACGTAATTTGGAGTAAAGGTTCTAACTAATAGTACTGTTATGACTAATAAAGTAGTAGAAGCATGTCCTGTGTAAATATCAAAGCAAGAGTCCAATGCAAATATGATAGTACTACTGATGAATAAGTATGAAGTAATTCTTGGAATGGATTAGATGTCCAATGTGTGCATAGTAGTAAATTGTTGAAAGAAGGAAGTGAATTTTAAGGTAGTAGATGGATTGTTAGTTAAATTTATTAAAGAAATGGGTTGATCTAATTTTCATGAGTTGAATTCAATAGAGATAATTGTAAGACGTGAGCACTGACGATGGAAATGGTGCTTAGTGTATGCAACTGAAGGAGAAAACGAGAAGTTAGACATCACTAGCATTAATGTAGTAAATGACTTTAGAGATGTATTTTTTGAAGAGTTACCTGGATTGCCACTTAAGTAATGATTTGTAATTGACTTCTTGCCAGGTATAGATCCTATATCTAAGGCACCATACTAGATGACCCTTATTGAACTGAAGGTTAAAACAACAACTACAGGAGTTATTAGACCATAGATTCATTAGGCCAAGTTTATCTCATTATCTCCTACATTATTTATCAAGAAAAATCATTGATCTATGCATTTATGTATTGACTATAGGGGATTAAATAAAGTTCCTATTAAGAATAAATACCGTCTTCCATGAATCAATGATCTCTTTAACCAATTGCAAGGAGCTATTATATTTTCAAGAATTGATTTAAGATTTGGTTATCATCAAGTTCAAATTAAGCCAAAAGATGTACTAAAAAACTGCATTTAGAACTCGATATGGTCATTATGAGTATCTAGTAATGCAATTTGGGTTGACAAATACTTTAGTAGTTATGAGTATCTAGTAATGAACTCGATATAGTTGTTATATGTGATTGTTTTTATAGATGATATATTAGTGTATTCAACAACACCTAAGCAACTGGAAGAACACTTTAAAATAGTATTACAAAGGCTAAGGAAGCCAAAGCTATATGTAAAGTTTTCAAAATGTGAATTCTAGTTGAATAGAATTTCATTCCTCAGGAATGTAATTTTTTAGAAAGGCATTTTAGTAGATCCTAAAGAGATTAAAGCAATCATGAAGTGAAAATGAATTAGAAATAGTTACGAAAGTTAAAAGTTTCTCCGATTTGGCGGGCTACTATAGGAAGTTTATGAAGAATTTCTCAATGATAGTAAAGCCGCTCACCTAATTAACTCGAATGAATGAGGAATTCACTTAGGATGATGAAAGAGAAAAGAGTTTTCAATAATTGAAGCAGCACTTGGTTTATCATACCAATTATTGTATATCCTAATATTGAAGAACCATTCATTGTATATAGTAATGCCTCCTATAATGGTCTTAGATGTGTTCTAATGTAAAATGGTAAGGTTATTGCCTATGCATCTTGACAATTATGACCACATGAGTGAAATTATCCTACGCACAACTTGGAACTAGTTGCACTCATGTTTATTTTGAAAATATGGAGACATTACTTATATAACCAAAGGTATAATATTTACACCGACCATAATAGCTTGAAATATTTGTTCATTTAGAAGGAGCTTAATATAAGACAACATTAGTGGTTAGAATTAATTAATAACTATGATCTTGGAATAAATTATTGTCTTAGAAATGTGAATATGATAGTTAATACATTGAATCAGAAGAATCATGTAGAAGTCATATCCTTGCTCACTAAGTAAGAAGAATTAATGAAAGAATTTGAGTAACTTAATTTGGAATTCACTTGGCATGATTCATAAGTAGAATTATCTAATTTGATGGTTGACCTTAAATTGCTTTATAGAATATAAAAGGCTTAAGATAAGGATTTAGAATTTCAACAAATCAAAAAAGAGTTGGCACAAGGAAAATACCCTAATTTCAAACTCCATGAAGATTGATCTCTTTGAGTAGAAGGAAGACTATGTGTACTTAATGAAAAGGATTTAAGAAAAGACATTTTGGAAGAAGCCTGCTGTTTAAGGTATACACTTCATCCTGATGGTACTAAAATTTATAGACCTAAAGAGAAATTTTTTATGGAAAAATTTCAAACTTGCTAGTGAATTAAAGCCAAACATCAACGACCAAGAGGATTATTACAATCTTTAGTTAATCTTGAATGGAAATGGGATTAAATAACTATGGACTTTGTAAAGAATCTTCCTAAACTACTATAAGATTTGATGTTATATGGGTTGTAACCAACTAGCTCACTACATCTACACATTTTTCTACCTATTAATATGACTTATCCTTTGGAAAAGTTGGGAAAGATCTATATTAGTGAAATCTTTCGACTTTGTGGAGTATATGTAAGTATTATTTCAAATAGGGATCATTGGTTTGCATCTAAATTTTGGATGACCTTATAGATATCGTTGGGGACTAAGGTATAATTTAATATTGCATATCATCCTTAAACTAGTGGATAATTAGAGCAAACTATACAAGCTTTGAAGGATATGTTTAGAGCATGCATACTAGAGTTTAAAGGAAGTTAGGATCATTTACCTTTAGTGGAGTTTGCATATAACAATAATTATTACTCCATTATTCAAATGTCACCATATGAAGTTTTATATGGAAGAAAATGTAAAACAAGACTATTTTAGAACAATTTTATGGGTCTAGATCTTATACAAAAAGAGGCAAATAAAGTGGCAATCATTAAGTGAAAGATGAAGGCAGCTCAGGATCAACATAAAAGTTGGGCTAATTTGGAGCATCGACCGTTGGAATTTAGTATAGGAGATCCTGTATTTAAAAGTGAGTCTAATTAAGAGTATTCATTGATTAAAGATTAAAAGGAAGCTAAGTCCATGATACATAGGACCATTTGAGATCCTTGAAAGAGTTAAAGATCTCACTTACTAATTAGCTTTATCATAAAATTTAACAGGTTTAGATGATGTATTTCATGTTTCTATGTTGCAAAAACAAGTATCTGATTTAGATAAAGTTGTTGAATTGGAACCTATACAACTAAAGGAAATTTTGACTTATGAGAAACAATTGGTTTAGATCCTAGATCGCGAGATACAAAAGCTTCATAATAAAGAGTTATAGTATGTAAAGGTTTATTGGAGGAACTACAACCAAGAGAAGGCCATTTAGGAAATTGAACAAGAGATGAAGTGAAGATATCCTATTTTGTTTGAAAACCTAGGTATGCCACAAGTTTTAAGGACAAAACATTTTGAAAGGGGTGGTAAAGTGTAAATTCCCAAAAGTTTAATAAACCTAATTAACATTTTCCTTTGAGTTTAGTTAGGGGATAAATTAGAATCATAGAGTAGGCTTCGTATCTTATTAATTTTAAATTTTAAATAGTTAGAATGAATTAAAAGACTAATTGTAAGATGCTGAGTAATAATCCTTGTATATGTATATAATAACTATAAGTGTAATACTAGAATTAACATAAACTCTAAAACATAATTTTGATTTTATTTGTAGCACTAAGTGGCATTAGTTTTAAGTCTAAATCCCATTTCCATAGCATAAAACTATCGTCAAATGATTAATTAGTAAATAACAAAAAGAAAATGGTAAGATTAATTGGGTAACTCGTAGTAAATCTACACCATTGGTAAGAAAACTTCAGGCTTAATTGGGTAAGAGTGAGAATGGTGAGGGAATTGAAGTTGATAGAAGCTATATATGGCTATGTAGTTGAAATACATCTTGTTTGTAAGCTCACCTTTAAGAAGATTTTATTATATAAGTTATGAGACTAATGTAATGTAATAGTGAATTGATAATAGTACATGAGCTATATGAATTCTTAATTATAAATATGTAAAGATTGCTTTTGCTTATGCCAACAACACTTCATGACCCCCTCTACATATCATAAGCAAGCGATGCATTTGCATTATGGTGAAGCTTTTAGATAATAATGGCGTTATTGTTTAGCTTTTGAGTAATGCACAGGGGATTGTTATGTATTGATACCATTTTAGGGTGTAACAGTTGGGCTATTTGAAGACCAAAGCATCATTTCTTCCTAAGATAGTCTAAATATTCTTCTTTTTGCACTTTTATTAGAATGCTCTATATGCAGCTAACACATGTCCCAATGCATATACTTTAAGGACAATTCCTTAACATTTATGCTTTTTGTCAATTTTGCCCTTTTAGAATGTATAAGGTTATGCATTTGTATCTATGTAGGCATTTTCCCCTTTTCATCATTTCATGTATGTAGTAACCCTAATTAACTAGAGTACATAAGTCCATCTTCCTTATACATCTAAAGCATCTTCTTCATTTAAGGGTTTCTCTTGAATATACTTACTCCTATCTACTCCTTTAGCAATAGTGGTAAGTACCCTTTATGACTTATTTATATATAATATGAAGTTAGTCATTAGGCCATGTGATAAGAATTAGCCCCCTAAACCAAGTACACAAAACCGAGTTAAAAGACTCCTAGGACTCACTCGGAGAGTACTAGTTCGAAGTCTCTCCCAACCTCTATATTTCCTTCCTCTACCAACCTGACTACTAAGCCGTCACTTATGTCGGGCCAGCCAAATAGCTATACCATCATAGAATATCCAAACAGATAGCCTCAAGACTGTCCAAACTAAACTCCCGAGTTGACCATACTGACCACTAATGTTTGACCCTAACTCAAGTTGATTACTCTACAACGAATGGTTAACTGAGCTTCGACTTAATCCAAATCAAGTCAGCCCTTAACTGCAAACTCTCCTTTCTTCTTTTTGTCTACTTTGTACCATATTCCTAATGTCTAACCACCATGTGATACTTATCTTCTAGCATGATATTTTAGAAGAATCTTTTACTTTTCGTACCAAATATTATTTGTCTCTTTTACCCTTTTTAGTATGTATTATATAACATAATTGTAAGAATACCCTTTTTTTATCTTTTCATACATGTAAAGTAACCTTAATAAATGGATATATAAACCCCACTTAATTGTACACAAATATTAACTTCCTCAATTAAAATTTATACAAGTTTCCTTTTAAGCAACCCTAGTGTTCTCATTGCCCTTTTCAACTCTTATCAATTCCCTTTAGCAAGAAGTAGTGGCAAGTAACCCTTTAGTTTGGACCAACGAGTCATATTTGGTGGATTGTAAGCCGAATAGAATCAATTGGTGTATCATATCCAGTTGGTAACTGCCCAGACTTGCTAGCTCTTCTTTTGTTTTCTTTTGGTTCACTTCGTTATGGTGTCTCTCCATATATCCAACCTTAGAGATGCATCAGCTTTGCTGGTATTGGAATATGGTTTCAACGAAGGAGTGTGTTAGGTTCCGTAAAGTTTTGTTCATGTACTATTGGTGGCTACTACCTTCCTTCTATAGCTTTTATAGTGTGTTTGTATAAAGTAAATTTAGAGTTGTGAGTTGTGTAGTGAAGATTTGTGTGTTAGTAGGTTTAGGTCTATTGTTACTCTGTTCTTACTCTATTTTTCATTACGAAAACAAAGCAAGATCGCTTTTGTCCTGTTTAAGTGATTATTAGGTGTTAAAGTTGTTAGTCTATTAGTCAAAGTTTTAAGTAGTAAGGTAACATTGTTGTCTTGTATATTGTGTTATTAATCTGTTTGAGAAGTATTATACCATATAGGAATCAAGTATTCATGGTGTTAGTAGAGACTAGAGTAGTAGTGCTTAACTTAGTCGTAGTTAAAATGATAGTAATACTCCAAGGTTAGTTGATGATAAGCTTAATAGAATCACTAATCTTATTGAGAGTTTAGTCACTGCAATGCAAGTTAACAGACAACAACCCTAAGGTATACAACACCAAAACTTACAAAAAAATGTTTTAGAGAGAGATTGCAGCTAGGGTGGCTGAGTTTTCCGCCTAATTCAACCCTAGCAAGCTGGAGGAGTTGTAAACTAAGTTACTAAATGAAGGCTAGAGTTAAAGAGATAGACGAGGATGATGAGGAAATAGATGTGGAGATCGACGAATGAGAAGAAGTAGAGGTCGAATACTATTAAGCACAAGAGTGAAGATGCCAAGCTTCTCGAGGACTTAACAATGTTAAAGTTCAAATTCTACCCTTCAGTAAAAGTAAAGATGCTGATGAATACTTGGAGTGGGAAGAGAAGGTAAAGAAGGTATTCAATTGTTATGGATATACAGATGTTGTCAAGATCCCGCTTGCTGTACTAGAGTTTTTTGGGTATGCCGCTATGTAATGGAAAAATCTAAATGCAACTAAAGCAAGGGATGGAAGACGAAGTGTAAGAACCTTAGATCAAATGAAGAGGTTGTTGAGGGATAGATTTATACTTAAGACTTATTTACAGGATACATTTGCAAAGTTACAGGAACTTCACCAAGGAGGTTGATTTGTTAATGAATACGTGAGAGAGTTCTAGATGCTTATGATCCAAGTTAACATAGAAGAACTAGAGGCTCAGAAAGTAGCGAGGTTCATTTCTGGACTCAAATATGAGATTCACAATATTATGGAAGTGTAGAGATTTTATACATTGGAAGAGGTAATCAAGATAGCGTAAAGGGTCAAAAAATAGAGAAAAAGTGCTTCAAGACGACTTGTACCAACATTCTCTTAAGCCCTTATTTCATATCGACCTATTTAAGCCAAGTTGAGGAGGCCATAACAAGCTAAGGAGAGGAATGATCAACCTAACAATAGCCGAGTAGGCTAACAAGGTGAGCAAGTCAATTGAACTAAGATGAGGCTAAGCCGACCCCAAGGACATATGAGAGATGATAGACCTCCAGATGGAAGATAAATGAGATGAAGTGCTTTAAATGTTTAAGCTTTAGACATATGGCTACTGAGTGTCTAAATTGACGTGTCATGGTACTTTGAGCAGATGTAATAGATAACATTGACAAAAGCAAGCCCAAAGGAGAGAAAGATGTTGGAAAAATCAAAACCAAGGAAGAAGAGAAGACCTGTATCTATGCCGTCCAAGGAGAAGTGATGGCCTTAGTACTAAGATGAGTACCGAGTTCCTTACTGAACTTTGAAGAAGATTAGAGGGAAAATTTCTTCCATACTAAATATACCATCAAAGGATAGTTGTACACTATTATAGTGGATGGAGGAATTTGTATTAATATAGTTACACAGTCCTTCGTACAGAGGTTAGGTTTGTCAACCTTTAAGCATTCTCGACCTTATAAGCTACATTGGCTTCGTAGTAAGAGTGCTTTGTACATGATTGAACAGGTAATTGTACCATTTAGTATTGAAAGTGTATATAAGGACAAAGTAGTGTGCGATGTTGTCCCCATAGAAGCTTTACATCTGTTGCTTGGACAACCTTGGTTGTTCGACTAATGTGTTACTCATGATGGATATAAGGATACCTATGCCTTTGTTAAGGACGAAAAGAAGATCGTGTTGCAACTCATGAAACTAACCCAAGTAAATAGAACCCATAATCAGCTCACCTGAGCTAGTAAGAAGAAGGCCCTAGTGATAAGTCGAAGAGAGCTCCAAACTGCTGAGAAGGCTGATGAGCATATGGTTCTATTGATTAAGAGATTACTGGAAATAAGAGATCTAAAAGAAGTCCCAAATGAAATCTAAAGACTAATCGATGAGTCCCGAGCAGGTTGCTTAGTTAGACAGGTGGATGAGCTCATAGAGCGAGAATATGTGAGGGAGAGCATGAGGCCTTATGATGCGTATCTAGTGTTAAACATACGGAGAAGCACCATAATGTTAATGCACTGAAAGCAAAAAAAAGGCCAGTAAAGGTCTGGACAACTACCAACTGGATATGACACACTAATCAAACTTATTTGGCCTACAATTCGTCGGATATGACTCATTGGTTGAAACTGAAGGGTCACTCACTACTACTCATTGCTAAAGAGAATAGATAAGAGTTGAAGGGTAATGAGACTACTAGGATTGCTTAAAGAGAAACTTAAATAAATATTTTGATAATGAAGATTGATTATCTATGTACATTTAGTAGGGGTTTATATACCTATTCCACTAGGATTACTTTAAATGTAAGAAAAGACAAAAGGGTATTTTATAAATAAGATACATAAAGCATGTTAAAAAGGGTAAAAGAGATAACGAATATCTTGTATGAAAAAGTAAAGAATCTTCTTGGAATGCTGTGCTAAGACATGTGTCGCATAGTGGCTAGTCATCCTAAATTATAGTACAAATTGGAAGAAATGAAGAAAAGAAGGAGTTTATAGTTAGGGGTCAACTTAATCTAGATTAGGTTTAAGCTCGGTCAGCCATTCACTGTATAGTAATCAACTTAAGCTAGGGTTGGATGTCATTGCTCAGTTTAAGAGTTCGGCTCAAATAGTCTTAAGATTGTCTATTTGGATATTGTCATGTTATAGCTATTAAGCAAAACTAGTACAGGTGATAGCTCGGTAGTCAGGTTAACAAAGGAAAGAAACATAAAGGTTGTGTTAGGAATTCTCATTTTGGATGAGGCTTCGAACTAGTATTCTTTGAGTAAGTCCTTGGAGTCTTCTAACTATGCTACGTGTGATCGATTTAAGAGGCTAATTCTTATCACCTTGTACTATACCAACTCTACTTGTCCCAAAGAAAGATGATTCATGGCATATGTGCATTGACAAGCAAACAATCAATTGTATCATTGTCAAGTACGAATACCTAATATCGAGGCTCAATGACATGTTGGGTGAGCTTTATGGCGCTAAGATATTTTCTAAGATTGATTTGCGAAGTAGTTATCACCAAATTTGGATGAGACAAGGTGATGAGTGAAGAAGTACCTTTAAGACTAGGCATGGACTCAATGGTTAGTTATGCTTTTTAGACTTACCAATGAATCGAGCACATTCATGAGACTAATGAACCATATGATCGACCCTTTAATTGGAAGATGTGTAGTCCTATACTTTAATGATATACTGGTGTATAGTGTTGACTTGGACAATCATGTTCATTATCTTCGAGCTATTTTTGAAATCTTATAAGCCAAGAAGTTGTATGGGAATTCGAAGAATTGTACATTTTGCCAAGATAAAGTGATTTTTCTTGGGTATGTAATATCAGGGGAAGAAATTCGAGTTGATGAAGAAAAGATCCGAGCTGTTTTGGAATAGTCGACACTGAAGAATGTTACTGAAGTTCAAAGTTTTCATAGCCTAGCTTCTTTCCATAGGCAATTCATTAAAAACTTCAATACCATAGCTGCCTTCTTCACCGAACTGACAAAGAAGAGTAATGGGTTTAAATGAAACAATTGAGCTAAATAGAGCTTTAAGGAGATCAAGGAAAAGGTCACCTCTACCCTTATTCTATCACTACCAAATTTTGATAAGCCTTTTGAATTAGAGTGTGATGTATCAGGCATTAGAATTGGTGTTATCCTGATGTAGGAATGACAACCCATCACCTACCACAATGAGAAGCTTAGTGGTGCTGCCTTGAACTATTTTATGTACGAGAAATAGTTATACTCTCTTTTTTAAGCCCTTATTGTTTGGCAATACTATTTGCTGTTACATGATTTGTCTTTTACACTAGCCATGAATCATTAAAGCATCTTGAGAGTTAGAACAAACTCTCAAAGAGACAAGCGAAATGGTTAGAGTTCATGAAAGGATTTTTGTATATGATCCGATACAAGAAAGGAAGTGTAAATGTGGTCATTGATGCTCCATCATATTGGTAAACCTTACTGACCACTTTGCAAATAAAATTATTAGGATTTTGACTTATCACTAAGTAGTATGCTCATGATCCTCATTTCGATCCTATTGTAGAGTAGTGTAAAGATGGAGTTGCTGTTGGAGGCCATCATGTTTGAGATAGCTATCTCTTCAAGGAAAGAAAGCTATGCATACTGAACTATTTCATGTGTGAGCTATTGGTTAGGGAAGCTCATAATGGTTGATTATTTAGTCATTTTGGGGATACCAAGACAACCAAGCTATTAAAGGAAAATTTTACTTACTTGGTTTGGCCAAGGATGTTTATAAGGTAGTCAATAGTTGTAAAGTGGGCAAGTGAGTTAAGGGGAAAAGAAAGTCCTATAGAGAATATATACCATTGCCAACTCCAACCTTACCTTAGGTTAACCTTAGCATGGACTTTATCCAAAAATTATCCCAAACATCCAAAGGAAAAGAATCTATATTTGTTGTAGTACACCATTTCAGCAAAATGGTACTCTTCTTTCCGTGCCATTAAACTAATGATGCTTTTTATATTGCTGATTTATTTTTGCAGGAAGTTGTCCAACTGTATGGAGTGTTAAAGACCATTGTTTCAGATTGAGACACAAAATTCTTCAGCTATTTTTGGAAAACTCTTCAGAGAAGACTTAGAACGAAACTTGTATTTAACTCTAATAGCCACCTTTAGATTGATGGCTAGACTAAAGTGGTAAATAGGATACTATAAAACTTACTTAAAGTTGTCATAGGAAAGAACTTGGGGGACTAGAATCTGTGTCTATTAATTATGGAATTTGCATACAACTAAATTGTCCATAGTACCATTGGGAAGACCCTATTTGAGTTCGTTTATGGCCTCAATCTCACTATCCCCCTAGACCTTATCGATACCCCATCGTTGCTGAAGAAAGTTGATTTAGAGTTGATCGAGCTTAAGAATTGCAAGAGTTACACCAGTCTATAAGTATGAAGATTGTTAAGTTCAATTAGAGATAATAAGAGATTGGTAACCTAGGCCGTTGAGCTGTTTCTTTCCAATCAAGAGACTTAGTATGGATATATCTTTGCTGAGAACAATTCCAGCACTTAAGACAGAGTAAGTTATCTCCTTGAGCTGATGGTCCATTCAAGGTCCTGAAGAAAGTTAATCGTAATGCCTACTAGATTGAATTACTTGATGACTATGGTATTCCCTCCACTTTCAACGTATCCAACCTAATTCCTCACCAATTAGTAGAAGAAGACCTCGTAAGTGCTCCAGAAAAGCAAGCACCAGAGACTACTTCAGAATTGATGATGAATCTTTCTAACCCTTAAGCAAGTGATAAGAATTAGCCCCTTGGACTGATCACACACAACTAAGCTAAAGGACTCTAGAGACTCATTTGAAGAATATTAGTTTGAAGCCCTATCTAAGACAAGAATTCCTATCCCGATCTCTATGTTTCCTTCCATTGCTAACTTGATTATCAAGCCGTTACCTGTGCCGAGCCTACTAAACAGTTGTACCATGACAAAATATCTAAATAAATAGCCCTAAGACCGTTTGAGCTGAACTCTTGAGCTAACCATACTGACTACTAACGTTTAACCCTAACTCAAGTTAATTACTATATAGAAAATGGCTAACAGAGCTCTAACTTGATCAACTATAAACTCTCCTTTCTTCATTTCATCTACTTTGTACCATATTCCTAATGTTTAGCAATCATGCAACACGTATCTTTTAGCATGACATTCTAAAGGATCCTTTACTTTCCATACTAAATATTCCTTATCTCTTTTACCCTTTTTAGTATATATTATGTAACTTAATTATAAAAATACCCTTTTTTATCTTTTTATACATGTAAAGTAACCTCAGTAGACAGGTATATAAACTCCTACTTAATTGTATCCAAGCATTAACTTCCTTAGTCAAAATTTACACAAGTTTCCCTTTAAGCAATCTTAATGTTCTCATTACCCTTTTTCAACTCTTATTTATTTCCTTTAGTAAGGAATAGTGGGAGTAACCTTGCAGTTTAGATCAATGAGTCATATTTGATGGATTGTAGGTCGAGTAAGATCAATTGGTATGTCATATCTAGTTGATAATTGACTAAACTTGCTAGCTTTTCTTTTGTTTTCTTTTGGTTCACCTTGTTGTGGTGTCTTTCCGTGTATCCGACCTTAGAAACACATCACTGTATGAGACTTGTTAATGCATCATATCTAATAAGTAGCTTGCGCATTTACTAAACCCCCTTTTTTCATTTTGTTTTGGTGTTTATTTTTCGATGCCTTCTTATATTGTAGGTATTTTGCCTTTTTAGTTGGTGAACTGCTCTAATACGATATATAACAGCTCGATTAAAAGCCCTCTCATTGAGGTATTGTTAGCTTTGGTGTGGCATACTGCACAATTTTATCTTTGGTGTAACTATTTCTCAAGAGCTCTTCTTGAGAATACTTATTCTTAACAGTTTAATGAACTCTAGGTCGTTATATAAAAAAACATTTTAATTATTAGAGTTCCTTTACTTTTTATTTAAAGGATATTATACTAAGGTAAGAGTATGTAGTAGAGTGATTATACCTTGGTTTTGAGTGTGAGACACCATGGAATTTAGTTCCAATATAACTTGGATCATACGATCGAAAATGTATATAAGTGTAGAGACATTGTAAGTTGTACTTTGTAAAAGTAAGTTTTAGAAAATTGAATTTGAAATCTAAGTTATGACCTTTAATAACCACTTTGATATTATCTACTCTTATATGATATAACATATTTTACATTTCGATAAGATTACTTACCTATTATACTAACTATTATTATAAGCACTCAAAATGAAAATATTAAATTGTCAACATACCTACAAAATCTTAACGAAAATGAATAATGATGCATCATGATATGTGTGTTAAAAAATATAAAATAATTATATAAATTTTTATTATTTAGAGAAGTTTTTTTTTTCTTTTTTTTTTAAATTATAAACTCTCTTCAAATACTAAATTATAAACATAAAGGAAAACTATCAAATTCTAAATTCTAAATTAATTAACTTAATATGATAAACTCTCCAATATAAGAAAATTATCAAAGTTCCAACGATAAACGATTATTGCATTTCAATAAAAAAAATTTTTCCCCGTTCCCCCTCCTCTCTCTCTCTCTCTCTCTCTCTCTCTGTGTATCTGCTACTACTGCGCGACGTTCATTCTCTCTCTCCAACTCTCTCGCTCTCTCTCCTTCTCTCTCTCTCTCTTCCCCCTCCCTCCCTCCTTCTCTCCCTCTTTCTTTCTTTCTCTAAAAGGGACATCTCTTTAAGCTTCAATTAAAACCTATTTCACAAAGATTCGTTAATTTTCATTTCTTCCTCAGGTAAACAACACCTCATCTCCCCCCATTCTATGAGTTAAACCTAACCCTGTCTTTTTCAATTATTCCCTTTTTGCGCTTCGATTAGTTTGGTTAATTGGGTCGATTATTGATTAATTAATCTTCTCTCTCATAATCTGATTATTCACCGATTGGATTTCAATTAGGGTTGGAGATTTGCGTTTTCTATTGATCTTTAGAATGTTTGGGTTTGTTTCATTTGGGTATGTTTTGTATTGGTTGGGTTTTGGGTTTCCATGCAATTAATTTTTTCTGGATGGTTTCGATTGTTATTGTTTTGACTTATCCATTCTTTTTGGATTTAGGGTTTACTGAGAATTATTGGATTTGGATGAATTTGGTGTTTGGATATTTCGGATTTCTTGATTCATTGGTGGTTTTTATGTTGATTAATTCAACAATCGGTTATTTTTGTCACAATAGACCGAAATGAAATTGAGAGATTGTGCTGCGAAAATATTGTGCTGTTTTACAGGAATGGCTGCCAGTTGAATTGATTTGTTCCAGCTGAGTAATGAAGGAACTAAAATGGGTTCTTGTAAATTGAATGAGAGTTGATGTTGGAAATGATTTTGGAGTCTGTTCTGTTGGATGGTTCTAATCTATAAAGGATAATTTGGGTCTGCATGCTTCGTATGCTATGACTTCTGAAATTGAATTAGTTAGTGGAAACTCAGGGATTTTAGGGACATTTGGATTGGTGTACTAATGCCCCCACGAAGCTCAATTTGAGTATAAAGTTGCTTTATTAGTTGCAATATGAACTGGGTTTTGAATTTCTAGTTTGACTGCTATGTTCTTTTTTAGCTATCAAGAGTTGAAGCAGCATTGGAAGGAGTTTGGTGTGCAAAATGGCTGGGATTATTAGCGAGGAGTCAGGAGTAGGAAGATCTGAAGAGGGGTTTTCCAGTGCCCAAAGCTCTCACTCCAGTGCCCAAAGCTCACATTCTGGGGAAGCATTGGCTGAGTGGCGGTCTTCCGAGCAGGTCGAAAATGGAACTTCATCTACATCGCCTCCTTATTGGGACACTGATGAGGATGATGATGATGGTGGTATGTTGTAGTTAGTTTCCCCCTCCTTTTTCCTTTCATTAATCATTTTTCTTCCGACACTTGATATTGACTTGTGGGTAACTTTGAGAATCTTGAGCTATATTATTAGAATGAACCAAAGTACTCAGCAGGTGGCAAGCACGTGTAGTTGAAAGTTGTGCTGTACAACAACTTATTTATTTTTTTATTTTTATTTCTTGCAATAGAGAATCAGTAGACCATTACATTGTGCTAGTATATGAAATTCTTGGACTTTGTTTGAAAAGTTTTTAATCCTTTCTGGGTTACACATCTAATTGTGCTTAGTATTTGGTGATGAGCATTTAACTGTGCTGCTCTATGCCTCCTAGTTACAATGTTCAAGGCTTGTTAAAAAATAGGATGACTAAATCATTAGAAACAAAATAGGGCATTGACTTTGTGTCTTGATTGCTTATGATCTGTGAAGTTTAGGTTCAGAGCATTAATATCTTAGATTAGTTAACTTGTCCTTTTGTCCTTTCTATTATTTTTGCTCTTGGGTGATTGAGGGGCACAACTGTAGCATGATCGTCTACTTTTGAGTGTATATGGAACACCTGACAAAACCTATTCATCTGCTCAGTATACTTGCATATGTAGATGGTCCCAAGGTGGAACTTATACTTAGGATCTCATGCAAGTTGACATGAGTGTCTTGTGTCTTAACCATTAAGCCAATCCTGTTGGGGTTTTGTCCTTTCTAACATGATCGGCTTATGAATGATGTTATGAAAACATAATGCATCATACCCAAATAAAGATATCTGTGGCATCTTGACATGTAATTAATTATATTTAATGCCTCACTTGAATATTGTACTGCACCATATGCAAAAAGAAGAAATATAGTCTCGTTGATCTTAATGAATTTTGAGTTGGTCTTATAGAGTTTGCTCTGTTATTGCAATATCTCATGTTGAGCTTTAAGCCGTCTTATGGTGCTCTAGCTCTACTATCAAACTAATATGTTTCCTAGTCAAACATTGCAATTCACAACTGATCTCATATTGGGTGTCGATTGCTGTGGTTGGTTTCTAAGAGATGGTCATAACTCTATTCCTCTAGCCAGGAAGACAAATTTTCTTTGTTGAATGGCCTTTAGCTTGGGGTTATTTTTGGTTGCTCACTGACTTGATTTGTCATTAACTTTTTTGTTCCATGACTTATTTCTAGCTTTGCATGTTAATCTAAAGAGATCTTACTAAGGCCATTTCATTAGGCAATCTACACAAGGTGCATGGATCTGATAGAGTGATTAAAGATAAATCTTCTAATGAATAATCAGGCTAAAGAAAGAAATTATAGCCGTTCTAACTACAGCTGTATCCCTCCATGAACCAAAAAGAAAAAACAACTGTATAGTTTCCTGCAATCTCTGCGACAACATAACATCTTTTGGTTAACAATGCAACATGGCATTGACAAGATTTCTTTCATGGTCTTAATTATGACATGTTTATTCCTTTGAATAGCATATATTGCTTGGCTCTTATTGTTTTGTAATTCAAATGAGAAGAATTACTGCATCTTGTGCTTTATAGTGGTTTTCTTTGTTGCTGCAATAGTTCGAGGAGACTACTTGTGAACTTGAATATTTTTACTTGTTGAAGTGCATAACTAATAGGTTTTCAGAATATGTAAAATAAGCATTTTGCCTGATTGTTGTCTCTTATTTTAAATTAATTGCTGAATTGATAAGATGTTGCTTTCCATCCCTCAGGGCCTAAACCTTCTCAGTTATATGGAAAATATACATGGAAGATCCAAAAGTTTTCTCAAATTAACAAAAGGGAGCTTCGTGGTGAAACATTTGTGGTTGGTGGCTACAAATGGTAAGGGGCTTTGGAACTATGATCTGCTTTTTTGTGGCTAATGTGAATGTTGTCTATTCCTGCTGTAAAAAGTCATTAGCCCATTATGTGCTGTTATTACAATGCTCCCCAAAAGCTGTCTATTCCCATTGTAACGAGTAATGTTAGCCCATTATTGTGCTGGGGACTTGTGTTCCCAGGGGCCGGGGGGTTACCTCCTGGAATGCTTAAGAAATAACACAGAAACATAGCCATTCTAGATAACTCTGGCAAACAGTGCCAATATCTCCTTTTCATTCTTAAAATCCTGTATTGTTGATTTCCTTTCACAAGATTGGGTGCTGCAACTCGACAATGCTGATTGCGTTGTTTCCTACAGAAATAGTTGAAAAAGGAAAGTTTGTTATGCATATCTTCAAAGGTACACTGAGAGAGAAGTATACTATTTCAGCCCCCATGAGCAGTTACTGTGATTAAAAGTTTTGGTTGTAGAATTTGTTGGGCATCTTTGGGAATCCAATCTATGTTTTCAGGGAGAGTGGACCATCCACATAAAACGATACCCTTTGTGAGTGGTATTTGCAACTGAAGGAACTAGATTATAGGAGTTCCACACCCTTTGTATAGTGCCAAAAGGGTAGTCCACAACTTATTTCTCATGTCGGTGCACCTCTAGGATATATTCATGGGCTTACATAAGGAGTGTGTTTTCATCTTGTTTTTATCTCATTGATAGCATTTTGATAGTTAGCTGATTGTGGCTCTCAGGTTGCTTTATCCATGCTATGTTCTATTATGATTTTCCTGGATGGCTGGCATTTTTTCACAGTTGGTTGTGGGCCTGGATTTAATGTTCATACCACTTGGGGGATGTGTTGTTTATATGTCTGGTGTCATTAGATCTTTTTCTCTGTTTTTTTCAAATTCTTTTTTCCCCCATCTTGAGCTGATTGACCTTCTTCATATGTTCTATCTTGTTAGGCTCTGGCTGATTTGAAAGTTCATACCACTTGGGGGATTTATTGTTTATATGTGTGGTTTAATTAGATCCCTTTCTCTGTTTTCTTTCTTGAATTTTTTTCCCTTCATTCCTTGCTGATTCACCTTCTTCATGTGTTCTATCTTATTAGGGCTCTTATTTACATCTTATGCATATTTCATGTAAGCTCTTACTAGTTAATGTTTGTTGTAACAAAAGGGACCGAAGTAGCTTACTCACTTAACCATGGACATCAACTTATCTAGGTCTAATCTAGCATTGGATGATGGATTACAAAAACTTGTTTAACGGGAACGTTCTTCTTTTTGTCTCCTGACCAAATGATCTTTGTTATATAATTTCCTTGTTAAATAAAAGCTGTAACCATTGTTTTAAAAACTTTCTTGTGTAGATAATTAACATACAAATATGTAAAAGAACTTATATTTCACTCTTGTATTTTATGAACGCTAGAATCATCTTTTCATTTGCTTTTTTAAATACATGAAGTCTCTGGATTTTTCTGATAGTTTTATAAATTCTTTTTCCTTCTTTCTCTCTTCATGTGTATGTGTGTGTGTGTTGGGACTCACCCAAAGAAGAAATTAATTTTTGAGGCTCTTCTCATGGTTTAATGAAGACAGGCATGTATCTGAACGCAGAAATTTGCTATTAATGCTGGATTATGCTAGTGCTGACTAAAACCATTGTTTTATGGGCAGGTATATCTTAATTTATCCACAAGGTTGTGATGTTTGCAATCATCTCTCCTTGTTTCTCTGTGTGGCAAACCATGACAAACTTCTTCCAGGTTTTGAGATATTTCATGCCTTGACACTTTATTAAAGTTATTCTAGTCTAATGATGTTATTATAGATCTCTGTGTAATTTTTAAGCTTTTTCTGGTATTTCATAGGATGGAGTCATTTTGCACAATTCACTATAGCTGTGGTGAACAAAGATCCAAAGAAATCAAAGTATTCAGGTTGGTTGGGTACATAGATCTTGGTGCATCAATGGAGTTCTTTATTTTGAAGTTGACATATTGACTTATTTCAAAAACTGCAGACACATTACATCGATTTTGGAAAAAGGAGCATGATTGGGGTTGGAAAAAGTTCATGGAATTGACAAAAATTCATGATGGGTTCCTTGATGCAGACACTCTTATCATAAAGGCTCAAGTACAAGTTATAAGGTCTTCAATTTAACATTGCTCTCATTTATAGACAATTCTTTTCTTCTGCAAGGATTTTCTTGTAAAAGTATCTTAGCAATTCTTTTATAATAGATATTATGATATGTGAATGAGGGAAATTAAATTTATTATTGCTTAAAGTTGCATAAGCTGGTAGCCTGTTTGGTTGTCCTTTATGAGGGATGAGAATTCTGTTAGTGTTGACATAGTGGTTAAGCATCTAAGATAGAAATGAATGCTTAAAGATGCATTAGCTATTCCAAAAAAAGGGATAAAATGATTCAAGATTCTGTGGGCAGCTCTGTTACCTGGACTTTCAGTTTCCTTGCCATGTCTGGGTCCTACCCTTCGGTTTCCCCCATTTTGTAAGATTCCAATGTGGCTATGTGGTGAGAAAGTAACGAGTCTGGGCAACAGATTTAGGCAGGAATCAGCGATTCTGCTTTGTGATGCAATTTCAGCAGTCTACTTCTATACTATGTCATGGAAAAGTCTTAAGAGTAAGGCTTATGTGAATTAAGATCGACAAGGATTTCATTAAAACTTCTTTGTTCACTATTGAGGGAACAAGAATTATTGGAAGATATCATTGTACAAACTGACTTCTAAGTCTTGTTTGTAGGGAGAAGGCAGATCGTCCCTTTCGTTGTCTTGATCCTAATTACAGGAGAGAGCTTGTAAGGGTATACCTGACAAATGTGGAGCAAATTTGCCGGCGCTTTGTAGAAGAGAGAAGAGGCAAGCTAGGGAAACTAAGAGAGGACAAAGCTAGATGGTCAAGGTATCTTGTTTATGCAGAATTTCTTAAACTATGCGTATAGTTAACTCTTTGAATGTTCTTAAAGAGTTAAAAGTCTTAAGTATATGTGGTTTTTTGAGCCCCTCATGTATAAAGTCAGGAAAGAGAATAAGATAGAAGAAAGAGGTACAGTGAATGGACAAAAAAAAAAGGAAAAAAAGAGAGGGATAGGGGGTATTGGTTGTTCCTATTCAATGGTTGCCTCCCTTTCTCATATTTTCTTCTTCTTCTTTTCTTTTTTCTCTTTTTATTTTTAATTAAGAAAGCTGTTAGATTAAATAATACCAAGGTTGAAAATTTTTTATGTTTCAAATATGTAATTGCTTAACAAGTTTCCAATATTAAGTAAAACATAACATATATGAGATATGTGAATTTATAGCTGCAAATCAAACTTAATTTTATATCTAATCAATGATTTCGTTTAATGTTTATCTAGCAATCTAACATATATAGGTTCATGTTCTTACAATGTTTCATAAAGTAAAATGAAATATACTTCTATATGTGTAATTTATACTGTATGAACATGTATATCATATATGATGCAAGTATTCACACACTCACAAATATAGCCATCATTATCTGGTTGCCCAAAACATTTATAGGTTGAAGCCATATCTGTTTGTTGTATTACAAAGTTATAGCCTTGCACACAGATTCATGAACATTTGGCAAACAAATGGGAAAAATATGAAGTCAATAACAATTGAGCTTGAAGCCATATCTGTAGGTTGAAGTTATATCTGTTTGTTGTATGACAAAGTTATAGCCTTGCACACAGATTCATGAACATTTGGCAAACAAATGGGAAAAATATTAAGTAAATAATAATTGAGGTATTTGCTTAAGGGGATGTGATGATCCCAATTGAAAGAAGTTCCATGGTACTCTGTAATCGTTTAAGGGAATGTGATGAAAATTAAAAGAAGTTTAGCAAGTTCGCAATTTCTATGCAACCAACTAGAAGTTACTATAGAATTTCATTAAGTTATTTTTTGTTTTTGTTTAATCCATTTGGGATTGGAGTAAAAGGTGGGAAGTATATTGGAAGAAGGGAGGACAGGGAGAAGAGGTGCTGGGAGTGGGGGGTAGATGGGGTGAGAGTGAGAGAGAATTGCAGGAGCAAATATTTTGGTTATTAATACCATAGATGCAAAAATATGTGGCAAGCTTATTATGTAATGATATGTAATATATAGAAATATATACGTATATAGAGTTTTTGATGATTGCAATCAAATGGAAAATAGATATCTGATTTTGATCACCTTGGTATCACTAGGATACCGATCTTGTTAAAACTATCACATGGGTCCTTATGTATATATTTGCATTTGATAATGGCTTATGCAATGAGACATGATTGATGATTGTTGCAGCTTCTGTTCCTTCTGGTTGAGCATTGATCAAAATGCTAGACGCCGCATGTCAAAGGAGAAAACAGATGTGATTCTCAAAGTAGTTGTGAAGCACTTTTTTGTAGAAAAGGAGGTTACCTCTACTTTGGTAATGGATTCATTGTATAGTGGATTAAAGGCTCTAGAAGGACAAAGCAAATGCAAGAAAGGGAGGACAAGAGGGTCAGATGCTGATGAAATGCCAGCTCCAATTGTTTGTATAGAGAAGGATACATTTATCTTGGTGGATGATGTCTTGCTGCTACTTGATAGGGCTGCTATGGAGCCATTGCCTCCTAAAGATGAGAAAGGTCCCCAAAATCGGACAAAGGTGAGCCATGGATTGCTATGGATTATATCCCTCATTTAGGCTGGAAGCAATTTTTGTAATGGGTTCTCAGCATGGATTGTTCTCAATGGTTAAGCTTTCATGTACAATTCTATTTTCAGGCTTTCTTATTTGCCTTTCTTCTTCACGATTTAAGTTTTGAATTGATCAGGATAGTGATTCTTATTAGTTCATTCAAGTTGATATCAGCCGACATTAGTCTTCATATCATGCATATTATATATGTTTTATGTTTTAAAAGCAAACCTGTATCTTGTTCTTGTTGAATGAAATCCTGGAAATGAGGACTAGATAGACTAAGTTAATGATCTTGCTCATGTATTTAGATGGTGGATTGATTTCTGTTTGCTCTCCCAAAATCTATTGTCTGAATATTTTAGAATATGGTTTATTTGCAGTGTTAGCAATCTGTCTGAATGCTGCATCTCTCTTTGTGCATGTAGTTGGGGGATGGATTGATTTCTGTATGCTGCATGTCTCTGACTATGATATCAGGTTTTTTAACTTGCTTTTTTAAGCAACAGTTTTTGTGTCTGGAATCAGTAGGTGATTGGTTCCTGAATCACTGTCATTTGAAAAGAAGTAAAAGGTGGCAAGCCTGAATGATTTTTATCTTTTTATATAGGATGGGAATTCTGGAGAGGATTTCAACAAGGATTCCATTGAGCGTGATGAAAGGCGCCTTACTGAATTGGGTCGACGGACTGTAGAAATATTTGTTCTTGCACACATATTCAGGTTATCAAATTTCAGCCTTGACTTTTGCGTCTGGAAAATTTTCAAATGATAGGTTCTGCAATTATCCTGTTAGTTATTTTTTACTTGTGATCAGATTTTATATTATCATGATCCCACTCTCCTTTGTTTGTATATTTTGGAGGTTTTTTTGGCTGAAATGTTTCCCACTGGAAAAGAAGCCTGTGCACTTTCCATCATTGTTGAGAGAATGCTCAGGCCTCATATAGTCCACCTAAAACTTATGTTAGAAATTGAAGTGAAAAAATGATGTATCATAGGAACCTAGCTTAACCCAATACATCATTCTACTAAACCTTTTAGATTTGACTTGGTTAAAATTCAAAACTGCTATAAGACTGCCATTGAATTTTCACTGCACTGTTCATAAGGATTCATGAATTCTTAATATAATGGTCTAAGAGGTAGGTTGTAATTCTCATGACCATTTCTTGTGCGTATGGATCCTTTTTTCTTTTTGTCTTTGATCATGACTAGGATTTAGTGTTTAGAGCTGGAAATAGATACAATCTGGTGTTTGAATCTATACAAGAATAATTCTTTTGGTAAACATGGAGGTTGAATGTTTTCTACTTGTTTTCCATATATTTTCTATATCATAGGGATCATCCTTGTGGTTTTTACTATTCTGATGCAGTTTGTTTGTCATTAACCCATCCATGTAGTGCCCACATAGATATCAGAACCCAATGATTTTTAGAATTTCTTTTTCTTTTCTTTGAAGTATATATATTAAATTTGATCCAGTAATAGTGTGGAGTATCAAGAGGATGTCTGGATTGGAAATTAAAGTATAAGTCTAAATCTGACAAAACATTCAGTGATAAAAACTCTTGAATAGTACATTGCTTGTACCATTTTATACTCCAAGAGGAAGTGGAGGACTGATATTGCGGCAGTCTGGAATGTAATGGTACTTGTTTTTGCACAAATCTATTTCTAGTAGTTACATTTTATTGGAGATTAGGGATGCAATTGGGGTGGGCTTGGGGTGGATTTTGTGAAACCCGAACCTGCCCTTCTAAGGTTTGGCGTTTTTCAAAACCCTATAAAAATCCTATAGGGTTTTACCTCCTATTCCCCAAAACCGACCTTAGAGGGTTCTTGACCATATAGGGGTGGGTTTTCGACCCTATAGAAGTGGATTTTCATAAGGTTTATATGGAATTAAGGAGAGAATAGAAAGGAAGAAGTTAAATAGGATTAAAAATATATTTATCAATTTACATAATAATAAAAATTGAGAATTAGATGTGTTGTATAATGTAAAACATGTATAAGATATACAGTTGTATAAGTTAAGAGTAAATATTTATTAATATATGTTTTTTTTAACCACATCAGATTTCCTATCGGATTTTTTTCTATAAGCTCAAAATCCAACCCTAAATTCTATAGGATAATACACTATAGGGGTTTTATCAGATTCAGTGAGTCAGATTTTTTTAACGATTTGCCTGGTTGCACCCCTATTGGAGATTGACTTTTTGTTGCATTCCCCTCTTCAAAATCTAGAAAATACAAGGTGGGAGCAAGTTAATACTCATCTGTTCAAGAAAACAGTCTTGTGCTAAATTAGAGCTTTGAAAGTGGCTTTATGCAAGTCGAGAAACGAAGCTTACCGTTTGCCATATTACATTGTCTAATGACCCATTAATATATTGCAAATAAGAAGCCACGATAAGAAGAGAAATGTACTTACTCCCAAGGAGGGAAGAAAAACATAAAAGAGCAAGGAAATGCTTAGTCCTTTAGAAGCCATAAAATTTGCCAAGCCTGTGATTAGTTTGGACTGTACCACCTAGTTGTCTTTTATTTGAAAGGTCATTCCTTTGAGAATTTTCAGAATATGTTGATGTACTAATTTTTTCTCCCTTGCAATATTGTGTTTCATACAGCAATAAAATTGAAGTTGCTTATCAAGAGGCTGTTGCTTTGAAGCGGCAGGAGGAGTTGATCCGTGAAGAAGAGGCAGCTTGGCTGGCTGAGAGTGAGCAGAAGGCAAAGCGGGGAGTAAATACAAAAGAAAAGAAGTCAAAGAAAAAGCAGGTTTGCATCCTGTTTCATTTATTTGGAATAATTTGAGTAAAAAAGTTCAAATAGGGCTTTGCAGAATTAATATGATCCAATAATTTATTTTATTTTATTTTTCTCATTGTACCCTTACCTTTCTCCTTAACCTGCAATATGCAAGAAAGGAACCATGAGTTCTAAAAAGTATATGTATCTTACAAATGCCTATTCAATTCTTGACTTAAAGATCCTACTGCAGTTTTCCTACTGTCTCCTTTGATGAGTAATACTCTTCTATGTCTTTCAAACAAAATGGCCTCTATTCCATGGTGAATGTCATTCTATGAAGCGGAATAGGGAGTTCTGTTTTTGAGGAGATACTTGATTTTTGTCTTGCCTTGTTTGATGTCCCCTTATTTTCTTCTCCAGGCTAAGCAGAAGCGTCTAAATCGAAAAGCAAAGGACAAGGAGAGAGAGGAAAGAAACCTTGCCCAAGAGAATAATCAACAAGAAGATGGTGATGAGAAAGAAGAGTTGATGTTGGAACAAGTGCAGCCTGTGCTTGAAAAATCTGATGCATTGGAAGATGGTTCAGATTTATCAGATTTGCTGGAGTGTGGTGCTGAAGTCGTGCAAGCAGATTCAGAGGAGAGGGATGCGAGTCCAGTCAACTGGGATACAGACACATCAGAGGTCCATCATCCTACAGAAGCCAGCAGCAGTGGTGTCGGTGGCCTATCCCCTGTTCAGAATGGAACTCTTGAGAGAAGAAGCCCATCTACAATGGATGATAGTTCCTCAACATGTTCTACTGATTCAGTTCCTTCTGTTGTAATGAGTGGGCTACAGAAGGGAAACTTGTTTCCTAACCACAAAAGTCAAAGATCACCTGGAAGGTAAGGCAATTCCTGAGGAATATGACAGGGCTATTCTTTTGCATGTTGGAAGCTGTGTTTGTTGATGCTCTTGGCTATGATGTACAGGGGAAAGGGTCAGAGAGGTAAAGGGGCACACGATGGGAACAGTATGGCTTACAAGACTGATAATCAGCCACCAGGGCCTTTACTTGATATGGGGGAGTCATGTGATGTTTCTGCATGTAGTAGTAAGGCAGCAGCTGATACTGAGTCAGCAGCAGGTGCTTCCTCCTTGCGGGATCAGAGAACACAGCTAGAGCAGCAAGTGAGAAAGGTGCGTGTCCTTTTCCTTTATTGTTTGTGCTTGCTCTCTCTCTCTCTCTCTCTATATATATATATATATATACACACACACACACACACACACACTTACACTTGAAGAGGTATATATATATGATAAGCTGATGTATTAAATAAGATGATAACAGGGGCTTTCAATGTTCATAGGGCCTGGTTGACGTGCATAGTGACATTATGCATATATACACACACACTCGCACTTGAAGAGGTATATATGATAAGCTGAATTATTAAATAAGATAATAATAGGGGCTTTCAATGTTCATAGGGGCTGGTTGACATGCATAGTAACATTATGCATTTAATGCATATTCATTTAGAGATCTACATCCTCACTGTATGATAGAGTTGCAGGCCTGGTTTGATTTGTTTACATTTGGACTGTTTTTCAAATCAAACTGGAAATAGAAGCTTATGTAAATTTTGATTTAAACCCAACAAATGACCTTCAATTATTTTTTGACTTGGTATTTGTCTGGTTTATTTCATGATCATGCTGTGTTGTTATTTTATTGCTACTGAATGATGTCAATATATATCTCTTAATTAATTTACCATAGTAAGCCATTCCATAGTTCTTATTATATACTTTGAAACCTACCAACAGAGAAAACTAAATAAAATAATTCACCCCAAAAAAGAAAAAATCTAAATAACATAACATCTTACATAAGCATTACATTGTATATGTTGCCCACCCAGTTGTCTTGAAATCTACCAACAGAGAAAACTAAATAAAATAATTCACCCAAAAAATAAAAAATCTAAATGACATAACATCTTACAGAAGCATTACATTGTATATTATGCCCACCCAGTTGTCAAACTGAAAGGGAAATCTAGGTAGATTTTCATTCCAACATGCAAACATTATCATAGCTTAACATTTTATCTTGGACTTTTGACTTTGCTCTTTCTTCTGGTTGTGACTTTTCTAGACTTATTATGATTGATGATTTGAATATTTTCTTGTTTTTTGGCCAGAAGAATGTTTTCTGAATATTACCCACCCACCACCTCCAACCCACAACGCAACCAAAAAAAGAAAAAGGGATAAATTGAATATTTACCATATACATGGCCATTTTACCCTCACTTTTAATCTCTCGTGACATTCTGATCTATTAGGATTCTGATTCTAACAAAGTATCATCTTTTTTGTTGGTGTGAAGCAAGAAATCTCTTCCCAGCAAAAGAATTGGAATGTTAAAGATGATATTGATGAAGAAAAGCAATCAAAAGAGAGGCGAGTTGCCTTACAACCCCCATCCAGTAGCGCTGTGAAGGATGTGGCACCGAATATCCAGCAAAAGATAGAGCGTAAGGGCACTTTGATTACTGATTCATCCTCGGCAAAGAAGCCATTTTTAAATGGTATGCAGCAGAATGAGAAGGCAGCACCCTTAACAAATTCATCTGAAACAATAAGCTCGTCCAAACCTGAGATTTTAAAAGCTGCCACCCCCAAGGGTACTGAATCATCAGTTTCGCAGGTCCCTGTGATGTCAAGGCCTTCTAGTGCTCCTCTAGTACCTGGTATTAGACCTAGTGCTCCTGTTGTTTCCATGGTCCAAACAACTCCACTTCTAGCACGTTCAGTGAGTGCAGTTGGACGATTGGGTCCTGAATCCTCATCAGCAACACAAAGTTATATTCCCCAGTCTTATCGAAATGCTATAATTGGTAACTCCATTCCTTCAAGCTCAGCTGTTTTCACAAGTCTGAGCTCCCCAGGTCCAGCAGGAAAAGCATCGGTAGCGTACTCTCAGTCACCTGCTTTAATGACTTCTCAAGGCTTTTTGTCCTCCAGTATGGAGAGATTGGATTATGGTGTCAAGCCAGGCTTCCCTTTTGGCCTGTTAAATCGGGATGTATTACAGAATGGGCCTCAGTGGCTGGATTGTTCTGATAGCCGGGGCACTCCAAGTGATCCTTCTTCCCTGCAACATGACATTCGTAATCTTGACTACTATAACCCTGTAAGCAGTGGAACTCATGGGGAATTATCTGACTTTCAAGCCTGCACATCTGGGCGTCAGGCTCAAGGTCTGGCTGCAGATGATTTTCCACACCTTGATATCATCAACGACTTGCTTGATGATGAACAATTTGGGAAGGGATCAATGGCTAACCCTTTTTACCATCCTCTCAGTGGGTCCCATCCGTTGAATAGACAGTTCTCTTTTCCAGGTGAGGTTGGTGTTTCAGGTGATTTAGAATCCTCAACGAGCTCTTGCAGGTTTGAGCGGACACTGAGCTACTGTGAGAATAAGTTCCAACGAGGCTACAGTTCTTTTTCAGGCAGTTTTGATTCTTCAAGGGAGTTTATTCCTCAGGGTAGTATCCCACCTTATGCAAATGGGCAGATTGATGGGCTGATTCCAAGTCAGTGGCATAGGACAGGTACAGACCTCTCTGTACTTGGCATGAAGAATCCTGATGGGGATGGTTATCCATATTATTCGCCTGACTATACAAATTATTCATGTGCTGTCAATGGCTACACAGCATATCGGCCTCCAAATGGTCATTGAAGTACAGCGGTCTCTGCCCAAGAATTCTTTGGGTCAATTATCCGTTGTAATAATGTAAGGGAGATTGGGTCCTAGATCTTAGCCGAGGCAGTTATCCTTTCATAAGAAAAATATTTTGTAAAGAGTGATTTCGCTTTGCTTGGTTCTTTCCTGCCTAAAATGGTCACAAATTGAGGCTTTAATGTATCTCTTTCTTTAAGGCTATAGTTCTAGTGCGCCTCTTTTTAATCTTCCTTGCCTGTGCGTAATTTTTCCGAGACTTCCACCAGCAGCTGTCCTATTGAGTAAGAGGTTACCTGCTGTAATAAAAATTTGTAGAACCCTTTCTGATGCGGCGCCATGAAAGTTTTACAGTGGCCAGATAACCTTGTTGATTGGTGCATGTGGTGAGGAGGGTGTGATTTGAATATTTGTTCACCTCACATTTCTCAAAAGTTAGGTTGTTTCCCCCTAGTGAGCTGGACCTTACAAATCAGAATTTTATTGTCATCATGGGTTTTAGTTTTTCCGTTTCTATTACGTGTGGCTTGAATATGATTTGCTGATGCTACCATATATCATAATATGTGAATGACGAACGCGAGGAAGGGTCGAGTGATTTGGTCCCGGCATTTGTTAAACTGGTGGATGATGATGAACGTATATGCCGGCGATGGTTGTATGGAGTGTAGCAGATGTCTATCAGTCACAAAATTCTTGTTTTTCACTCTCTTTTGGATGGATAGCTGGGTCACTTACAGAAAATTTTTCCTAATGAAAAAGATCCAGTATAAATTAGAAAATACCTTCTGTTGCAATATGCCATGTCAAGATGCACTTGAAAACATCATTAACTCCAGCTGTCTAGCAACACCATGATGCGCTATCATTGTAGTATATCCTAATCTGCATGCCGGAGTCCATTTTAACATTGAGAGTTTGATTTGAGAAAGCCAAGCTTAAACTTGATTTTTAACAATTCCTTCATTCGAAGTCTAATGGTACGCTTTCTCGATAATGCCATGTCAAACTATAAGCAAATTGGTCAACTCAAACACATTCGAATTCTAGGTTTGATTAAATACTGACTTAAGAGTATCTTGGAACTATTTTTTCCAGCTGAAATAGGGCTCTTTTAAGGTCTGGTGATGCTTGTGAAGCATGGAATTTCGTTTTTCCCATAGTTCTTAGTTTATATGAAGGCTCGATCCACTTAATCCAAACTGCTTAATAGAAACTAAAGAAAATAAATTTTCTTTAAAGATAATCTTTACAATACTATTGAAGTCACCACCAAGGTTAGAAATATACGACGTCTATATCCGGGAGATTGCTTAACTAAGATACTAGTTATTCGAAAACCGAAAATGTAGGGTTTGGGGACGTTGAAGTTCAAAGCTAAGATATCTATCAACTAGGGTCTCTTACACAATGGGTCTAATTTGATTTCCTAAATATGACTTGCAAAATAAACACTTGCAGGAAAAACATTATTTCCTTCTGAGAAATTATTTTATAATTTTTAAAAAGTTTTTTGGGCCTACCCTGAAAGATGATTGTTTATCCATTATTTAGGGTTATGCTGTTGTAGTCCTTTTATAAAAAATATCTTTAGTGGTTGGTTTTTTTTTTTTTTTTTTTTTTTTTTTAATTTTTCAAAATATCTTGAAGCTTAAATTTTTATTTTTATGTTTTCATAATAAAAATTCTAAAAGCCCTTATATAAATACCATAAATTTCAAAAAAAGAAAAAGAAAAATCAAGTCTATGGAAACAAATTTTTGTAATTTTATTTTCATTTAATGAAAAACTAATTGTAGAAATCCTAACTTTGTTTTACAAAAGGATCCTAATTTTAAGAGAAAAAGAAGGAAAACTTAATTTGATAGAAATCTTAATCTTGTCCTACAATTTAGCCAAAGTCAACCTAGCAGATTAGTATCTTAAAAAAGAAAGTAACTCTAATCATTTTTAAAAAAATTTCTTGTTATTCTTTTTTTTTTTTTTTTTTTTTGTGTGCGTGTTTTTTGTTAATTGAATAAGAATAAGAAAAGGCACAAGCAACAAACGGACTAAGCCAAAGGGTAGGATGGATTTAGGTTTGGGGATAGGTTCCTGTCAAATCCGGGTTGAGCTCATGTTTGAGCTGGCATAAGAAGGTAGGAACTGATTTTGGCCTTACTCGACGCGTCTTAGTCGGCGTTGGAGGTAGGGGCTGCGTTGGACCCAAGTTTCAAAGGAGGGAGCACACTCGGTGATTATGCTTTATTCTAACCTCATGGTGGGGTAGTGGTCAAGACATGTGAATGTGGATCAAAATGAGTATGAGATTTTGATGTTATTTTTAATCAAATTGATTCCAAGCTCACATTTTTCTTGATAAAGAGGGGTTTAAAATTTGTAGAGATCGCAAACAAGCTTTGATTTTTTATTAAGAACAGAAAATTTTAAGAAGAGGTAGTTTCATGCTAAAACTTTGAGAAAAAACTTTTACTCGAACTAAATCGAGTGCTTTTTAGTATGGTTCTTAGTGTTTCTAAATACCTATGTTCTCCATTTTCTAACGTTTGCTTAAAATTGGTCGATAAATCTCTGAATGAGACACTTTACTCGAAAATATTCCAACCCTTGTCTTAGTTTGTGATTTGCATTTAATTCTTGATCCGAGGTTTTTTTAACACAAATTTTGAATTACAATCACTCATAAACATTTGTTAGGACAGTGTAGGTGGGTTTACTTCTAATGATTGATTATGTGTGATGTGCTTAATAGTTGATCTTGGAGATTATTTGATCCAATGGCGTATATGGATGTGATGGAGAGATACGCTGGAGGAGGAATACGTAAATTCAATGTCTCATTATGTGCATATGAGAAGATTAGAATAAATAGACTTGTAGTTTCTTGATTCACTTTTGAATAATTTGTTGTTTTGATCTTTTTTGGAAGGATTTCAATAGAGTTTTCACATTTATCTTGAAGCTCATGGAGAGCATGATGTGTGTAAAAATGAGAGAATTACTGAGGCTAATTTCAATTATCATATCATTATGAGATGAATGATTAAGATTAGGTGCTACTGGGAGTCATTTGATTGCTTTAATGATCTAACGGCTCACATTGATCCCTTCTTTTCTTAAGGACTTGGGTTGTAGTAGTGATATTACGTAAGTCCAAAATACTTATAAAAATAAAGAAGCCTTAACACCTTATTTTAGGCCTATCATTTAGAAAATGGCTCCTTTTAGCTATTTTAAAGTCTATTGAGGCCAAATGAGGCCCAAACAAGTTTCGAAAGACTTCTTCTGAATCTATTTTTTATACATGAGACAACTAAGTGAGGCTAAAAAACTAAAGCATGGGTTATTGACTTTCTTAGGGCAATCCATTATTTTACAATCTTTGGCCTTACAGAAATAATACTTGTTTCTTAATTGCACAGTCTTTTGGATGATGATTTCCTTTGTAGAAAAAAGCCAGCTAAACAATCTCTATTCTATGCCTATCAAGTCAAATTTTTCTAAAACATCTATAATTGAACCCATTACTTAAACCCTATCACTAGTCCATTGAATTAATCCATGGCATTAAATTCAATTAAAAACTTAATTATCAAAATGACCCCTTACAGATAGTGTAGGATTAAACTTAACCAAAGTTTGATAAAGAAAATGAGAAGAATGAATTAGCTTCTTAACAAAAAGGTAAAAAAAAAAGGGGAGGCGGGGTGGGGCGTGCTCATTCATGCGTGCGTATGGCATATGTAATATGTGCACAAGAATGAAATAAAATGGGGTAAGAGGTGAGCCCCACGTATATGTTTGTTGGGTTAATGTCATGGTTTATATCTCACCTTTACTACTTTTTGTAATTATCCACTTGAACTTTCAACTTGTTTAATTATATATCTAATTAAAGATTTAGTTATTACTATCTATATTTCACTCAACTCAAATTTACATCATTAATCTAGTTAGCATAATCAATCAATGAGGTGCCTAACCACAGTCTTCGAGGGTAATGAAACCCCCTACAAGTGACCACTGACCATTCTTTACAGTCTTGACCCACTTAAAAAAAGTAGGTCATGAGACCTACTAATAGTATAAATTGAAATTAATTAAGTTGTAGACGATAACTGTTGTTGATGAATTTTGGAAGTCAGAAATATCCAATAAAGAAAAGAAAATTACTTAGTATTAAAGCTAGTCTGGTGCGGCTACTTTGATACCTAAGTCAGTAAGCAAGAATGAGGAAAGTAAAGTGAGAGGTTAAGAGTTATTAAATATCTTTTACAAAGTTTCTTTCTCGTATTTATAGGAGATTGATGTGTTTGAAGTAGCAGTTATCAGAATAATTGTCAAGACATGTGAAAGGTTTTAATTAGATACCTTCCTTGAAATATGGGGAGAGCAGACAGTTATGTAATATAACTGCGCTTATAATAATTATTAGCGCCATGAACTTGAATTCAAATTAGGAATAGATTTGTGTTACTTGACGAAATATTGAAAATGTCAATTATTTGGCAATATGCCGAGAGTGTAAATTACCTGGCTTGTCAGTAGTCGAATAGACAAGTAAGTAAAGTTATATCAATGCTTGTTAAACCAAGTGGACGAAAACTGACTATCAACATTTGCCTCCCAATTGTCGTGTTCAAGAATTTGACAAAGGGAGTAATATATAATGCGCTAGAGGCTGAGTGGGGAGTAGTTCTTTAGATGTTGAGTAAGGTCTGAAGCAAGACAGATCGCATCTCAATCGAAAAGTTGCAATTTTCAATTTTCCACCTATCCAAGAGACCAAGAAGTAAGAGGCATAACACTTGTTACCTCAATTATCATTACGCTGCAGGCCTAATAATTATTAAAGACTTATCAACTATCGGATTTCTATATTGAAACACGCGTCAACAATCCTTGCCACTATCAAATCAGTGCATTAGTACCATCAGAAACACATTTGCAGTTATGAAGGTGAATTGTCCATATTTAAGGGACTATTCAAAATCAAATGTAGATTTCTTCAATTGCATCTTCAAACTTTCATTGGCTTTCTTGTCTTCACTCTCAAATTCTTCAACTTTTGTGACATCATTCTTTATAACCATTCAAGTATGGTTTACAACATAATCCATTGACTTGTTCTTTTGAATTTTGAAGCAATGGAGACTGAGGCCACTTCTCCCCCTCAAATAAGGAGCGAGACGGCGTGTTCTTGAGGTAGCTTGGCCAACAGTATTGAGGAAAGGTGGGATAAACTCACTCAGATTAATGCTCTTGCAGTAGATAATTATCCCGAAGACAAAGAAGGGAGATCCCCAACGAAATATCTGTACAACAATATAGTTTACTTTCGCGACTCTTTAGATGGAGTTGCCGGTGCTGCCAATAGGGTCCTTATCACGAAATGTAACTAGTACTAGTAAGACCTTGCTGGATTGTGGAATCTTAGGAGGCCAAGAGAGGAGGAAAGGTTATGTTTCCCAAGAGAGCATGAATTCCATATATACTTGAAATATTTAGATTTTGGGTTGTGTTTCCTTTTCTTGGCATTTATGAAGGGCTTCTTCAACTACTTCCAAGTTGCGCCAAGTATGTTATCACCAAACACATATCCGCTTCTAGCCGTTTTCGAGATAGTCTATGAAGAATTTGAAGTCAGGGTTATGCCTTAACTATTCTAGTATTTCTTCACAATTAAGAGGTAACCTGATGGGTGTACTTTGCCGTTGCGAAGCATGAGCATACGTTTATGGATGGGTTAGAGTTTAAGATCCACAAGTGGCATGACAAATTTGTGTTAATGGTGTTGGATGAGGAGTTGGATTTCTAGACTCAATGGATTGAACTACTTTGCATGAAAGATAAAGAATTGATGTCAAATGACGCCACAGCGGTGAAGAAAATTCAAGAGAGGAGTAGAAAAAAAAAATGTTCTTTTAGGATATTAAGAAAATTATAAGGCGTTATGAAAGCAGAGAACTGATCTTTTTTGAAAAGAATGGTACGATAAAGAGTAACCACCATGCTAAGTATAGCTACAAGAGGAAAACCGTTCTTGTGACTTATGAAGAGAATTATTGCCTTTAAGCATTGCTTAGCACGGAGAATGTAAGTTCATTCTATTTCCTTACGTTAATATTAAAGTGTTTGCTTCATATTATAGACATGGGTGCTGGTAAAGTAAATCCTGTTAAGCTATTAGCTTAGGCTAAGGCTAAAAAGTCAAAGGTTGACAAGTGGGCAGCCACCGTAGCCATTAATATTTGGCTTGCTGTGGTGAAGAAAGTAGTGAAGGACACAACAAAGTAGGCAGTAGCATAGAAAAAAGCCTCCCAACCAATCGAGAAGTGAAAGAAGGGTAGGAAGACTGTACTGGCTGAGATTGCCTATTTTAGGGAGCCTCATGTTGAGAATATTTAACTTGTTGCTGAGTCAAGAAAGGTTGGTTAAGAGACTCAACCCTACAGTAAGGCCGAAGCTACTACTGTCGTTGAAGGGTCATTGTTGATGGTAGAGGCAGCACTGAGTATTGATAAGAGACCAAAGAAGGAACTTGTTAACCAACTACTTACCAAAAGATCCAAAGATTTGGATGAGAGGAGGCAATGTGGTCTAAAACTCTTGGCATTAGCAATATCAAATTCGTCACCAATAAGGAGGTTGGTGAGTATTTCATCCTGTGTTGGAGCTACAACATCTTGGATATCGACTTGGGCTTAGGAGACAGGGAAAAATCTTTGGCCTTAATGGAAGGAATTATTCTTCCAAAGAATAAAGAGATTGCCGAGAAGGATGTCGACAGGGTTTGTAGTTGCAATAAGGCTCATATCGTAGCTAAGTTGTATGACGTGAGTATCTATAACTATCTTTTTACTATTGAATTTGTTTAGATCCTAATACTCCTTTTCTTTTTTAGATAAGTAGCCACATTCTGATGGCTTTGGATGAGGCCGATAAAGAAACGAAGAAGGTAATATCTATAGTAGTCTTCATGTATTCTATCGAGTCTCTTCTAATACTCATCGTACTAAATGAAAATATTACAAAAAATTGAGGATGCATATAATGTTTCCAAAGCCTAAATTGTTGCTGCTGCCGAGTGTGCAAGGATAAGGGTCGAGATGGAGGCGAGAAAGCTTTAGGAAGACCTTGTTGTCGAAAAGTTGGCACATACCTTAACTGCTGATGAAGTCTTGAGGTTGAAGGCCAAGGTTGAAGAGCAATACAAGGAGTTTGAAGGCCTAAGGGAGGAGCTACAGAAAAAGAAAGAAGGGTATTAGGGGGCTAGGCCGAGCTCTTTGTATGATGAGCGACGAGGAGGATAAGCTTAGAATGCAAATCAAAGAGTTAGAGACCAACAACACGAGATTACAAGGTCATGTTGAGCTGGAGGAGATTGTCAAAAGAGGATCCTCTGTTGAAGAGGCACTTAATATAGTCACTCCTAGTCGACAGTATAAGAGATTATTATGGAAGAAGTTGTTTGAGGGGGTCTAGGCGGTGAGAGACGAGATCTTGAAGCTTTACTCTAATTATGATCTTTCTTGCTTGATTTTGTTGATGTTGACAATAAAGTCAGTAGTTATGAGAAGCCGATGACGATGAATCAATTGCTGAGATGGTTATGATTTATGAAGGGTAATAACAAAGCTCATGTCAAGGATCTAAGGAAAGACAAAGAATGTCTATCAAAATTAATCCCCTATGAGTAAAAAGAGAAATTTATCGGCTCTAAGACCCTAAGTGCTAAGAAAGAAGTTTACTCGGAGAAAGCCTCAGCCTTTGATCCAAAGATTGCTTTCGCTCACTCCGAGAATAAGATATAGGATTATCTTTGTACTTTCATTCCTTGTACTTTCTGTTCTAAAAATAGGTCGAATATTTGTAATATTACATTAATGAATGAAAAGTACCTTTCATATAACTTTGTGTTTATAGTACGTTTTATTTTACGCACCATGCTTTCCTGACATGTATATTTATCTGATAATATGCGTGTTTTATTTCACGTGATCTTATTCCTTGGCATGTTTTATTTCACATGCTAAGTATTTTATAGCATGTTTTATTTTACATACCTAATTATTTCTCGGTATGTTTTATTTTATACGCTTAATTATTTTGGCATGTTTTATTTCACGCGCTCAATTCGTACGTCCTTATAGACATTGTTTGTTAGCCATTAGAGATGTGGACTAGTCATATTACATGGCTGTGGAATTAATTTCTAAAGTACATTAACTGCAATAGGTTGGAACTTATGTCAGTTTGTTCACCGTGTAGTCTATAACTCATTAACTTAGCAATCATAAAATGATTAAGAAACATAATAAGACTTCAAATATAATTCTCATAAATAAGTAGGCTGTTATCTTACAAGCAAGTAGACTGTTGCCTTACAAACAAATGGAGATGAACATCATCCGAACAATCAATTGAAATATAATTTTAAATTCTTGGCATTCCATGCTTGAGGGATGATTGATCTATCTAACCTTTCTAGTCGATAGGCTCCCTCACCAACGACTTCTCAAACCCTGATAGGTTCTTCCCAATTCCTGTTGAGCTTTCCTTGACTCACTTGCATGTCAGTTGCTTCCATCTTTCAGTAAACCAAATCTCCAAGTTGAAAAACCTTATGCCTTACTTTTTTATTGTAATACCTAACTACTCTATGTTGGTAAGCCACAACCTTAGTTCTTATAATATCTCTAATTTCATCAGTGGTGTCTAAATTTGCCATTAGTCTGACTTAATAAAACATCACATTGAAGTTTTGCATCCGCAGATTAGGTAAATCCAACTCAATCGGTAAGACTGCTTCTGTATTGTATGCTAACCTGAAGGGAGTCTTCGTTATCTCAGTTTTGTAGGTGGTTCGGTACCCTCATAAGACATTCGATAGTTCATTAGCCCATCTCCCTTTAACTTGATCTACTTTCCTTAGGTCATGCAAGATGATCTTGTTCACAACTTCAACTTGACCATTTGTCTGAAGGTTTGCTACAAACGTATAGTTTAAGCGAATGCTATACTTCTTGCAAAATGTACAGAACTTGTTGTTGTCAAACTGTAGGCCATTATCCATGATTATTATGTAAGGAACTCCAAACCTTGATATTATGGAATTGGGAACAAATGCTTTCACTTTTTGCTCAATGGTCTTTACCATTGCCTTAGCCTCTACCCATTTGGTAAAGTAATCCATAGTAATAATGACGAATTGTCGCTGGGCAGTAGATTTCAAAAAGGGTCCAAGAATATCTAATCCCCACTGAGTGAAAGGCCAAGGACTAGATAGGCAATATAGTTTAGTTACAGGTGCATGACTTAGTGACTCATGCTTTTGGCATTGTGAATTATGTTAAACGGCTTCCTTTGCGTCTTCTTTCATGATCGGCCTATAGTAGTTGAGTCGTAGTGCTCGAACATACAGTGTCTGCGCTTTTACATGGTTACTGCATACACTACTTGTGGATTCCACAAATTTAACTTTCTAGACATGGGGTCGAACTTGAGTATCATAGATATTTTTCTAAGTCAACAAAACCATATAAAATGAAAACTGACTAAAATTTTAAACTTGGAACTTAAAATGAACATGAAAGATCTTATTACATGATATGAAAACCCTGATCATGCACAAAAACCTTAATCCCTATATACGCGTACTTTTAAAAATGTAAACTTAAACTTAATAGAAACCGTAAATATCAAATCATAAAAATTTTTAAAACTCTATAAAATTATCTTAATGATTAAAAATCCATAAATCAATAAAATTGTCATTAATTTTGTGAAATCATATAAAACTGATAACGAACAAATTAAGGATAATTTCAAGTAATAATAAATAACAAAACTAAAGCTAGTTAAAAGAACAAATTAATAAATTTACAAAATTAATTTTACTTGTATACATAAGTAGCCCCATAATATGTATATATATATATATTACTAAGCAATTTCTTTCTCTTTTCTTAATCTATTTATGATATATACATATATATATATATTTTGCATAATAAAGCACCAATCCTAAATAATTAAGCCAATTGAATCTTAAGCTCTTAAGTGTAAGTCAATTACTCTCGAATTATTGAAAATACCTTAAAACATACTTAAACTCACTTGAACCCTAAACCCTAGGGTAATCAAAGACTTATGACCTCAAATAAATAATTAAAAATATAATTTGAATAAATTTGGTTCAATTCTAGAAAATTCTAAAATTTCTTAAGAAGCAAATCACAACTTACAAATTAATTTGAGAACCAAACCTTAAAAAGATTACATATAAGACAATTTCCTTATTTTCACTTATAAGCCCTATTACACATGATAAGTTGTAAACCCTACTTTTTAGTGAACTTACGATTCAACTAAAAGTACTTCTCGAATGTTCCCAAGGATAAACAAAACTAAGAATCTAAGTTTACATTTAAAAACGAATTTAGTTTTCCAATTCGAAAGTTTATTATCGATAAAACTCGAATACGAAAACAGTGGACCTTAAGTTACCCAAAACCTAAACCTTAAAACAATTAAGGACTTGTAACCCTAAGTGACTAATTGAGAATTTAATTTGAATAATTTTATCCAACCTTAGAAAAATTTCATAATTTTATAAGAATTAAATCATAACTTACAAAACAATTTAAGAAACAAACTCTAAAAAAATTTCATATAAGACAATTCCCTTATTGCTAATGCATATGCCTTATACATATGAATAAGTGAACCAACCAATCACTCTAAATAACTTATCAATTGAGAGTTGGAATCATTTATCAATTGGTAACTTATCAAAAGCTAGTGATAAGACACTTTCCTTATATTACCATAACCTATACTACATATGGATAAGATATCACATTATTTTATGTGTTCAACTTTTAATTAAGTGACAAGACAACTTAATGCCTAAAAGGGACACCCTATGGCCAGTTGGGAAGAGAGCCTAAGGGAGGTCATGCCTTGTCAACTTTCAATCACTTAATTGTCTTATATATTGACTATTCACTCCTTAATGCTTACCTTATCTAGAATTGTCAATTGTTGACTTTTGTGCATGCTAAAAGACAACCAATTGAAACTTTTTGAACACACTTCTCCTCCCATTCAAAAACCTGCTACTCTCTCTCTCTTTCACTCTCATTTTCACTTCTTTTTCTCTTACTTTAAACATAAATCAAAAGAAGAAAACTAACCCCACAAAATCCCATAATGTTGCCACCTCTTTGCTTCATAACTCATGGTACAAAAGCTTGATTTTGTTTCCTTCTTTCGTCAGCATCGAAAGACACTTTTAGGAACTTTAAAATATCCTCAAAGCCTCACTTCAAAGATCAAGACTCTAGTTTCCAAAGGAGCTTGCAAGGAGGAGGAAAAACAAGGAACATAAGAGGATACTTAGTTACACAACCACCATTTCTACGCTTTTAGGATGAATAAGTTGTTTTCTTGTTAAAGTAAGCTAATATGCCATGTTAAGAGACCATGTTTTCATGACGATATTAGCATGATCATAAAATGATAAAATAGCTAGACCACCTTAAGAAGTAAGCTTGTGAACCCTTTTACACGAAAGTTGAAATATGAGCATGCTAAGTTGGTGTTATGTAAAGATATATGTTTAACACTTAGAATGGAAGATTTTAAGTTAAGAAAATTATGAAATGTGTACATGAACGAGGAGACATCATGCTAGATGTGGAGTATATGTGAGTCATTTAGATGTTATTCCAACTTCTATTAAGTTAAAGATGCTTAAACCTAGCCTTAGGTAAAGGAAAATCCATTACATGAAGTTTTTATGAAGAAACCAACTTTGTGAGATATAAAATATGGCATGGAAGTTATGATAAGTATGAGATTTATAATTTTCATCTAGAGTATAAGCTAAATAATCACCATATGGAAGAGAAGCTAAGTTAAAGTTGGAATATAAATAGTGTAGGTTTATGATTTAACCCTTAAATTTAAAGAAATGATAAAACAAGTTGAGAAACCAAGTAAGTACTCCTTGGATTCATCACGGCTAGATCTAAAACCACAAAAAAGTCACTTAAAAATATGATAAAACCAAGTAAATAAAGTAAAAAGACTAACTAAGACAAGTACAATAAATGTATAAAGTCTAAAACTCAAAACTGAGCTTAAAACTTCCAAAACGAATCTTAAACTCCAAGTTGGGCCTTCATTCATTTTTTGGCCAGCAACTTAACCTACCAATAGAAGTTGTTTTGAGACATTTAAGAAGCCCACATAATACTCCTTAAGCCCAAGAAAATAACCATCTTCGATTTGGATAAAAAACAAGCCTATTTGACAACTTAAGCCCACTTAAGAGCCTAAGAAGTGGTTGTTAGCCTTAGGAGTGTAAATCAAAGTTGTAAATTTGACCTTAAGGAATATTTTGAGTCTAGAATGAAATCTTAAGCCTAAGACTAAAGAATTTCCCAAGTTACCAAAAATCCTATTAACTAAACAAAGCCTAGAAGCACTCCAAATCATGAGGATTGCTACTGTTCTAACCTATAGGCAGTTTTTTATGCCTCATCTCGAAAATATAACCTTACTACATTAAAGTACACTAAAAAATAATGAATATTGAGAACAAGATCATAAAAATTGGATTTAAAATGAGAAAGTTATATGTGATTGAACTTTTAAGTAAAATCAGGAAAAATATGAAACCAAGTCAAAAGTATAACTTAAAGGGTTTTAGTTTAGTTTTTCAAATTTTATTTCAAATCCTTATGGTATTATATTTGCAATGTCTAGGGGACCCGACTTTTAGAGACGACTTACCTCTAGATTATTTTGATTGATCCACATGGCTAAGTGAGTGAATTCCTAATGACTCTTTACTTGATTTTGCTTGTAGAATATATGCACTTAAGCTTATATATGGAAATTGGATGCTTGTGGGATGTGGGAAATGCATGTGTATGAATTTGTAATTAAATGCTATAGCTTGTTAATTATGTAATAATGGAAATTGTTTGTGATAACTCCTATGTGCGATTGTATGAAATGAAATTATTTAATCACCATGAAAAACCGAATTAATCACTTATATGATTAAGAAATTCAATGAATCATATATTTCCCATAATTGCATTTGGATAACATCGACTGCTGGTTCACGTAGAAGATGGAAAGTGACTTACAAGAGAAGGGCCTCTTATAGGATTGGGCACTAGTTATGTCATTATTTTTATTGAGTCTCTATTCTAAGTTAACGGGCTTACCAGGTGCAGGGAGATGCCAATAGTTAGCAAAGGGCTATGTTTTGTGGCTTCTGCTTAGGGCGTATGTTTATGGATTGCGGGGGTCACCACATTACAAGACTTGGGATTTTGAAAATACGATTTGTTGTTCAAAAAGAATGTATATATATATATATATATATATATATATATATGGTTTTGTTTTGACTTAAGCACAATAATGTAAATGATATAAAACCTAAAGGTTAAAACCCTGATTTTGGTTTGGGTAGGTTAATTATCTCTAACCCTCATTACAGGGGATATAATTCTGAGTTGCATACAGTTCCTAGGCCACCGCATGTATTGTTTGGCATACTGATTGATCATGCATCCATATGTTTGTGAATAAAATTTTGTCATGTGGTATTGACAAGAGGATTTATCTCACTAAGCATAAACTTACACCCCAATAGTTCTTTTCCTTGCAGGTTGTTCGATAGTTGGGATAGGGATAGGAACCGAATGCGGAGTGTTACCATTGAATAAGTATGATGAAAAGCTTATGTAGTTAATTTGGAATACTTTGGAAAACAACTAATATCTCAATTATGTCTAGTATCTTCAGTAAGTTTAGAATTTTCTGGAATTGCCTATCTTATTTCACTATTTTAGTAAGGGATACCGATTCTCTACGGTTTTAAGGAACCGTGGAATAATTGAAGACCCTAGAGATTAACTATTTAGAGTCTTGTAATTTTTGACTTGTAAGGAGATTTTCTTATCATGGGTATATACGTGATATGGAAATTCTAAACAATACTATTAAGCTCCCCTACCTTACCCCTCCTCCCCCCCTAGGGTCCTTATACTACAATGTAGTTCGGATAACACCCTTTGGGCATCTTTCGAAGAAAGGCATCAAAGATAAGGCTTAGATATGCCATGTTTGTATAGTTGACCATTAATCAACATATAATTTGTGGCTTGGTAAACCAATCTTTGCGCTCCTTTCTTATCATTAGGGAGAGTACTGTCTCTCAAATAATCTACTAGGAGATTCATCCAAAATTCTTCTTTGGGGCAAGGAGCTAATTCATAGCTTTAAGAAAGAGTAGACAAACATTTTTGTGGAAGACATTTGACAAAAGATTTGTTGATTAAGTCAGACAATGCTATATTAGCTAATTTTGACAACTTATTGGCAGCAATGTTCTCGCTTCTCAAAACCTTGTGGATTAAAAAAGATTGAAATTCTTTTGTGAGCATTCATACCATCAACAGGTATTGCTCAACTCTTCTTCCCTTGCTGCATAACTTCTCATGACTTGATTCACCACCAATTGTGATTCAGAGAACACCTTAAGTTTCTTGGCACCAATCTCTTTTGCAAATTTCGATTTGGCAATCAAAGTTTCATATTTTGCTTCATTGTTATTAGTAAGGAGTTCGAATTTTAAAGCATAATTAACTTTGACATTGTAGGGGCCTTGAAGAATAGCACTTACACCACTTCCGTCTCTAGTCGAAGAACCGTCTACATTAACGTACCAAATAGGTTTCTCTACTACCTCCACACTATCTTCCTCACTAGTGAACTTGGCTACAAAATCTACCAACACTTAAGCTTTTAGTGTCATTTTAGATTTAAATTGTACACTTAGGCTCTTAGCTTTAGGGCATATTTCATCATTCTCTTGGAGGAGTTAGGCTATTGCAGTGCCTACCACAATGGTTGATTAGTGAGCACTATGATCTGGTGAGCCTGAAAAAACGGCTTCAACTTCCTTACCCAAAGAACTACTGTTAAAACAAATTTCTCAATTTTCGTATACCGTAGTTCTGGCTCTTGCAAAATATGACTCATGTAAGAAATGGGTCGATGCTTTCTGCTGTCAATTTGGACTAATATAGAATAAAGAGTTCGATAGCGAACCGATAAGTGCAAATATAAATTCTCTTCAGAGATGGGTGTTGAGAGTATTAGGAGTGATGCAAGGAATTCTGTGAGATCATTAAAAGCTCTTTCACAGTCGTCGGACCATTTGAATTATTTTAGATTCTTTAAGATTTTAAAGAATTCCATGCACCTATCTACACTTCTTGACACAAACCTATTGAAGGTAGCTATTCACTCGGTGAGTTCCTATACTTCCTTAACCATATGGGAGGATTTCATGTTTATTATCACCTTAACCTTTCTTGTGTTGGCCTCAATGTCGTGCTTAGTGATTATATATCTTAAAAATTTTCTTGAAATTGCGCTAAAGACGTACCCTATGGGTTAAGCTTCATGTTGTATCTCCTTAGTATAGCAAATGTCTCCTTAGGATTGACAAGATGCTCATCTTCCTTTACACTCTTCACAATCATGTTGTCGATGTATACTTCGATGTCTTTGTGGTTTAGGGTTTGAACATCTTGGTGACAAGTCTCTGGTAGGTTGCATTGACATTTTTCAACCCAAAGGGCATCATCGTGTAACAATATGTTCCAAAATTAGTAACAAATAACATATGGACTTCATCTTCCTTATCCATCTTAATTTGGTTGTAACCAAAGAAAGCATTTATAAAAGAAAGTAACGCATGTCCAGTGGTTGAATCTATCATCTGATTGATTTTCGGTAGTGGGAAACAATCCTTAGGATAGGCCTTGTTGAAATCCGTGAAGTCTATGCACATTTGCCACTTACCATTAGACTTCTTGATTGGCACACAATTGGTTAACCAAGTTGGATAAGGCTCTTCTTGACTAAACCTTATCTTCAATAGCTTCTAAACTTCTTCTTCTATTATCGCTTATCTCTCTAGTGTAAAATGCCTTTTCTTTTGTTGGATCACCTTCATACTTGGATCAATCTGGAGCTTGTGTATCGTGACTTCTCTCAAGATACCCGGCATGTCAGAAGGGGACCATGCAAACACGTCAGCGTTGACTCACAAGAAGTTGATCAAACTTTGTCAAATATTTGCTGACAAGGGTTTCCTTATCCTTGTTGCTTTTCTCAAGGTCGTCTCTAAAAGAAATTTCTTTAGTATCACTCTCGGAAATTTCTATGTTGACTGACTTGCCTTCCGAACAAGTTTCTACCTGAAATACCTTTTCTCATCTTAAGACCCTCATATATAAGGACCTTGCTAGTTGCAGACTCCTGTAGGAGTAGAGAACTTGGCTTTAAGATGTGCAATTGAAGAGACAATAATGAATAGATGCTGACATGGCCATCCCATGATCATTTTGTATTGTATGCGCTAACTCCTGTAGGAGTAGGGAACTTGGCTTTAAGATGTGTAGTTGAAGGAACAATGTTGAATAGATGCTGACGTAGCCATCCCATGATCATGTTATATGAGGACCAACATTTGACAATGTAGAAGTCACTTTATCCTTTGCAACATGCTTGTCATTGTCGATTTGTATCAACAAAGAAATTACTCCGGCTACTTGGATAGGTTGATTATTAAAGGCATATAAATTATACTTATAAGTTCTTAGCTATGCTTTGATCTTAGGTCTCATTTGGTTGAATGTATGCTAAAAAATAATATTTACTGAACTTTCTATGTTAACAAGAATTTTCTTGACCTCGAAGTTGCTGACTCCTATACTGATAACGAGTATATCATCATATGGCCTCTAGATGCCCTCAAAGTCTTCCTTTGCGAAAGAGATTGTGTTGTTGATCTTGACCTTCTTACCTTAGATGTTGCAAATATAATTTTTGGCATTAGTTAGGCTTGAAGAGCTTGACTTGCCTATAGTAGGTTCGCCGATAATGGTGTTAATCACTCTGTTGGGTGCTCTGCTGGAATTTACATCCCTTACATCTCTCCTAGCAATAGTTGGATAAGTGTCATTCTCTTGTTCCTAATGTCTCCTCTAAGATGGTCTCTTAATATTCTTGACATCATATACTAGGAACTTTCGCAAATTCAACGTGGGCATTTGCGAAAGTTCCTCATGTTTCCTCAATTGTATTCTTAAGTTAGATGCACTCAGGTGTTGTGACCTTTGTCACAGTGAAAATCGCAGTCCTTATTGAAATTTCTCCTTGAAGGATTTCCTCTCATTCTTTTCAGCTATTATAGAATGCTTCTCTGCCCATGTACCTCCATCAATATGTTTGAAATTGGACGATTGATGAGCATGTGGGATGAAAATGTCGGAATCCTTAGTCTATTTCTCTTAGAATTCGAACTTTAATCATCATCTGTGCTGAGTCTGTTCTTTGCACTTTTCTCTTGTCATTTTTTCTATCTCTTCTGTTTTGATTGGTTTCTCATCAAGCCTTTATGTTATCCTCCCGACGAATGTATGAGGTGGCCTTGGCCTTGAACTTAGCGAAAATTCTCATCTTATTCTTCGTGAGAGACTTGAAAAAGTCTCCATGGGGTTTAACTCTATCGATTACGGTGTTGAGGGTGACGCTCATATCCAATTCTAGGATTTGAACCATCTAAGCCATAAACCTTGCCAAGTAGTCTCTAATTGACTCATTTGATCCTTGTTTAATTGTGTTAAGGATTGAGGAATCCTTAACAAGAAGCTTACTTTCAAGGAAGTGTTGAAGAAATACTTTTGCTAATTCATTAAAACAAGAAATGGTGTTTGGTTTCAAGTATTTGAATCATGTATTGGCTACATTTCTCAAAGTTGAGGGGAAAACTTGATTAGCCACTGCATTACTCAAATCATGCAACTTGGCCAATGTACGGTAGTACTCCAAATGGTCTTCGGGGTCTTTCGTTTCATCATTAGTTTCAAATTGTAGCAGCTTGATATGTTGAGATATCACTTCTTCCAAAATCTCAGGAACAAAAGGACTCTTTTTTATTTGGAATTGCTTGCTTGTTGTAGTAGGGGTATTGACATGCAAGGGTCTCGCATGATGCACCTGTTGCAGTTGCTTATCTTCGTCATTCATTTTGAATGCAGGAGCTGAGGGTCCTATCATAACCTTGGCTTACATTTTCGGCAACTCAGGTGAATAAATTGAATCATCGTTATTCTTGGAGTTGTGATCGCCATGCTCTTTGTTTTGATTTGGACAAATACTATTATGTAGGAGGTTAAAGATCTGTTCATGTTTTTTGTTTAATTCCTAATTTTCCTTGGCTAAATCGAGTCAAAGTTGCTTGAGTCTAGCTAGACGTTGCTTATTAGTATGCGGACTCTCCCCCCTTGAGGTGTTGGGAGGAAGTGCCAGCACCTACACTCTTAGTCATCCTAGTTTTAACCGTGTGGGTGTGTTTAGGGAAAAACAAATGGTGCCAAATGTTGTTGGTGAATTTTGGAAGTCGGAAATGTTTTGCAAAGAAAAGAAAATTGCTTAGTATCGTGGTTGGTTCGGTCGGTTACTTCGATGCCTAAGTCGATAAGCAGGAATAAAGAAAGTTAAGTGAGTAGTCAAGAGTTATTAGATATCTCTTATAAAGTTTTTTTTTCCTGTATTTATAGGAGACTGTTGTATTTGAAGTAGTAGTTATCGAAAAAATTATCCAAATATGTGGAAGTTTCTTAATTAGACACTTTTCCTGAAATGTAGGAAGAGTAGGCAGTTATATAATATAACTGTGCTTGTAATAACTGTTTGCACCATTAACTTGAATTCAAATTAGGATTGGGTTTGTGTTACTTGGCTGAATGCCAAAAATGTCAATTACTTGGTGATATGCCGAGAGTGTAAATTATCTAGCCTGTTGGCAGTCGAATTGATGAGTAAATGAAGTTATATCAATGTTTGTTAAATCGAGTGGATGAAAACTGATTATCAATAGTAACAACTAATTTTTCAATTGGATTTATAATTAGAAAAATCAAAATTTTAGATGTATCATTGTAAAAATTGATAAAGTTAAGATATAAATTGTGACATTATCCTAATGTTTGTTTCTACTACTTAGCAGTAGCTGTTTTAAATCTTGGTTTGGCATTATTATTATTTTTTTATTTGAGCTTTCCTAATTTGTGCTGAATTTAGGCTTAAAATTAATTTTGTGCTAAAAATTGGTCGAAGCATAATGGTTTCGGAAAAAAATGATTTTGCGCCATTCTAGTGTTTAGTAGAATTTTGAGCTCCTGCAGTTTGCACTAAAATTTATCTTTTTTTTTTTTCATATAAAACAATTAATTGAAGTCCAAATGAGACATTACTTGAGTTTTAAAAGGAGTAAGCTAGATCAGATTCATAAATGAATTTTTTAATAAAAAAAGAGTATTTTCTTATCGGAAAACTCAAGTTCTATTTAATTGCATATTCGCATATCGACTTTAATGAACACTTTTAACCAAGAAAAATTGTTTTTACATTTGAAAAGATCTTGTAAACACAAAATGAAGCCTTTCCCCTAATTTCTGGGTCTTTTGATTTTTTGATTCTTTTGTTTCTTCCCTTCACTTTCAGGATTTGAGACTTTCTTATCTTTTTTTTCCTTTTTTTAATATAAATTTTAACTAGAAAACTATTTAAAAGGGCGAAAATGGGTTGTGAACATTGTTTTTATAGGATGAAAATTATGGCGGATCTGGTGATAGACTTTTGGACTCCATCAACATGATTCATGCGCTGATACAATCCCCGCTTTCCACAACCATTTCTTCTCCTTTACGTGGATGTATTCCACATGTACACAGAAAATGACCTCCACCCAACACGTGTAAATTCCTTGTACAGCAACTGAAATACTATGAAACTTCCTCTCTATTAACAACCCATCAGCATAAAGTTTGACCCCGAACTAATTGTCAATAAACGCGCAAAGTTCTCGTTCCGCAATGCATTAACATTGGACCAGTTTTGGATTGGGTTTGATTCCCTCTCTCCTAAAATTTTATTTTGTATGGTTATAAAAAGAAAAAAAGGAACGCATTAACATTGCACCAATTAAATTCCACGGTTAATTTATTGTTGAATCCTACAACATACAAGTACTTAAGCTGTGCACTGGTTGCAGTGGCTAGAAATAAAAATAATTACCCAATAAGAAGTTAAATATATAAATTCTTATTATCTAAGAAAGCGTTCTTTTTCTTTTAAAAAAAAACTAAACCATATATAAATTCTTATTATCTAAGAAAGCGTTCTTTTTCTTTTAAAAAAAAACTAAACCATATGAAATCTTCTCAAATTTAAATTATAATTTATACATATATGTCCAATTGCTAACTTATTTTCCTTTAAGGGATTTAATTTGATGATTTTAGGTAATATATATCAAAACTTCCTCTTCCCCTTGAATAATACTAAGACGCACCGTATTACTGTAACTAAAAAAAAAGAAAAGAAGTAATTACATAAAAGACTAGCGCATTTAATAAAATTAAGAGACAAATTGTAAAAGAGAAAAGAAGAAGAAGAAAAAGAATAAAAACGTATAAAGAGAATGTGTTGTAATATCAAATGTTTCATAAAAGTAAGTGATTTCACTTGCGTAAATTAACATAGGATATGTAGAGTATGAGGTCATATTTGTACCCTATCTTGTGAGTATAAGTTATTAAATATTTATAACCAGAATCTACCATGTATCATCTTGGGATCACCATGGAACTTGTACTAGTGGAACCTACAAGGTACATTGTATCATACACAACCTGTAAACTATTTTTGGTTCTCCCATAATTTTTAGCTTCACACTTCTTTAATAGCAAATTATGGTACAATTTTCTTCCATGACAAAAGATAGCTTTTCAAATGTTATGTCAACCTAAAATGTTAAATTACACTTTTGATTAGCAAAATAATTAATTGGTAAGCGCATGAGGATGCCTGCATAAAACAAAATAATATACAATTTAACACTTTAATAGACTAAAAATAAGATTATATGCTTGATGGTGACTCCCTCTCACACATTATATTTCAAATATAAGAGAGAGTAGATGTCACACCCCATAACAGTAGAGTTATAACAATCATATCATGTAAACATAAGATAGAAACTAGTCGTTAAGTTGCTATCATATATGAGTTTATATGACCAAATGGTTCAAAAGAGTCCAGCTCATTATAAATATAAACATAATAGGTAAGTTTTAATGGAAGTCGTTAAGTCATTTATATAGAAAATATTTACATAAAAAGTTTACATCAAAAGTCGCATAGTCAAATATTTATAGTAAGTTATTTACTTCAAATGTAGGCAATCTAAATAGATAATTATAGCTCAGGTTAGGAGTTTCTTTAAGTCATATGAGCAACCCAATAGGTTTAGCCTAAAAGAAAAATACACAAAAAACCTCAAAAAGATCCAAATCCATCTTCATTCCTTCACACTCCTAGCTCCTAAATGCAACTAACCTACGGGTAAAAATAGCACTGCATATCTATGGGGTACCTGCAAAGTAATTTATAGAGATATGAGTAATTAATCACTTAGTAAGTTGGGATGGAGATAGAAGGGTATGTAAGACACAAATCACAATTAGGGTTTTCAAGCAATTAGTAAATACAATGCAATGCAACAAATCATATGCCATCTACACAATGTTGTTGGGTGTGTTGTGAAGTTAAGGAAATTATGCTCGCTCTAAACCAAGTTGAGGGGTTTTTGCTTATTAGAGGCGTACTCTAGTCACGATGCCTTTTGACCAAATCCTGACTTGTACAATGGAGGCATGCTTCTATCGAGACCTTGTTCAAATCCAATGCCCCTAATCTAACCATGATTCCCTCTATTATCACTTAGTTTGGCCTTAAGGGTAGGGGAAGACCTATTTTAGCTACCTTATTGAAGCGTTGGTATTTGGTTAGAAATCCTAATCATTTACTTAGTAGGTTAAAATGCGTTTCTGATTAAGGTTTTAATTCGAGTTTGAGTTAGTCCATTTATAGGGTAGTCAAACAATTTCAAACATTCGGATACAAAAAAAAAAAAAAAAAAAAAGAAAAGAAACAAAGCAAACAACACAAGTAGTAGAGTTATCACATCAGCACAATTAATTCCAATCACATATGTTGCACGTGCACCAACAACTACCCTACAAGCACAAACAACATATACTTCAATCTCTAGGTACTTATAATAGAGTATCCTAAAATACTATTAAGCATCAATCCCACTTACTTAGATTTACTGCTGCTCCTATGATTTCGAGACGTTAGCTCCTGCTTCTTCAATAACCCTTATATTACAATTCATATTTCAATATTATATAATTCAGTACAAAGGTGGTTTAAACATTATGCTTTTAATTAGTCTTGACATTCTTTTAATGTTAATTAGATGTTTGTTATGACTATTAAGCTTTTATTTCTTCTTATAGGTTAGGGAAACCTTCTACTTAACTAGGGTCTTGGTACCTTTTATTGAACCTTCTATAAGAGAATCTTAGGGTCTTGGTATCTTTTACTCAACCTTTTATTGGAGAATCTTAAGGTTTGGGTACCTCATACTCAACCCTTCTACTAGTATCTCCATTTACACTTTATGCCTAGGTGATTTTCTATATGACTTTCTATAAGAACTTAAGGTTTAGTTGTATTTTGGTGAACCTTCTACTAGAGTTTCTACTAAGGTTTTGGGTATAGCTCTTTTTTAGGGAACCTTCTACTAAAGTTTATATCATAATGGTCTAAGGTTGGCTTAGTTGAGAAAGCTTCTAAAGGACCTTTTATGTTGCCAGATTCATTCCAAATCACCAAAAATTTCATAATTCACACTTCCTTTCACTTTAATTAGATTTAATGAAATCAATACTTTGCTTCTAACAACTTACAAGGTTCAAAAAATTTTCTATACAAACATACATGATCCCAAACTTCATTAATGGGGCAGTTTTATTATCTAGTCAATTAAAACACTTAAATTTCGTAAATTTAACCCAAATAATATAGTTTTTTATGACAAAAGCTTAGCATGTACAGTAGCACGTACACTGTATTTACTATTGATTATTTGGATTTTTAACCCAAAAATAGTTAACTTACTCACTTAACAAAGATTAACACTTGTAATTGAAGTGAAAAATCATTGAAGCTAACTTTGAAAAGCCCATCCCTTTAATATACTCAACATTTCCCCTAAAAATCAAGATTAACATGTTGCATGTAATAAATATTCACTTAAATAATGTTTGGAGGTCATATTTAAACAAAATATGTTGAAGGATAGTGTATTTCTTGTAAATTTCAGCTTATTAGTTTTTCATACATAAAAAATTAACCTAAATAAAAATATAAGTTTTAGCAAAACTTTTTACATAGCAAATTTATATATAATACTGAGTGTTTACAAAAAAATTTTGGTAGGAAAACTATGTCATTTGGGATTTTAGAAATTAAAGTGAAATTTTGTTTTGAACTTCCCGTTTCTTAAGAGAGAGATATAGGATGAGTGAATTTTACAAAAATAAAACAAATTTACATGAAAGTGCACTCAAAATAATGCTAAAATAAGTTTTTCCAAAATTTTAAGACAAAATTTAATAATTTTTATAAATTTTTGAAAATCGAACTAAAAATTAGACTCACCAATGGTAAAAGCTTTGACCATTGGTAGCTAAGGGGTGTTGTTGGCTAGTTAGGGCACTACTTAGGGGTTTAGGTGGTGGTGGCTGTTTGTCATTAAGTTGCTTCTAGGTTAGTGAATCTTGATTTTGCAAATTACCACCTAATTTTCTAAAATTTCTAGAAATTCACCAAAAATAAAATGAAATCCCACAAATTTTACTTACCTTCTAGAGTATCTAAAGAGTATAAAATGGCTAAGAGAAGGAGTATTTATAACTATAAGTTAGTGGAGTGGTTAGAGGGCATATAAGACACGTGTAAGGCATTTTAGATTCCTTATGCCAAGTGACATTCATGTTCCCTAAAATCATGGGTTGTTGATGGTTTTCTTTTCAAAGCCAACAATAAAAACCCCTTGTTTTACAATAAACCAGGTTCATTATCTTATTAGGAAAGTTAGCCATCTTATTTTATTATATATAATTACTTAAGTTAGGTTTCTTTGCAATTAGGAGCTTCTACTGTAGCTTCTATAACTCTTATTAACCCAATATACTTTGTTATTACTATTTTATTTTTTATATAAAATATATATTTATTATTTTTCATTTCATTTGTTATTGTTCTTATTTATTTAATTTAATTCTAAGTTCTTGTATTTTTAGGTCATTTTTTTAAAAATCTTTGGAAATTTTAATAACGAGTAAGTTAGTTTTATCAACCTATAGTAATGCTTTAATATTCCATTTCAAAAATTAAATTTACAAGGTCATTTTAACTAACTTTTGGGTAGCTACGGTTAGATCCGAACCTACGTGAACCGATTCTATCGATGTCTTAAGTTTCTAGGTTTTACATCTAAGTTGTTGACTTGTAAGACTCATAACAACCATAATAAACAAAAGGAATTAATTTAGTTAGCAAATGACAAAACTTTGGGAATATCCATTTAGATATATCGCATATTATCCTTTTTTTTTTTAAGGCCAAGTATAGAATTTTTTTATTCTTTTAATTTTCTTAATAGAGAAAATATAATGTTATTGTTCATCAAATCATATATATTTTATTGTTTAATAAATTTTACATATACCTATAGGATACCTTGGAACCTATATCTTATATATCCTAAAATAGAATTTACAAGGTAGATATAAGATATGAATATATCATAAATGTATAGATGTATACTACATTATTGCAGTAGCTTTGGAAAAGTTGCTATCTGAAATTTATTTTATAACTTTTACTACTTTCTTAAAGCCTATCTAGTTGAATAGGATATGGGTGAATATCTTATACTTCAAGATTACTAACTTAACCTTATTTTTAGTTTATAAGGAGAACTATAATGGATGAGATCAATGTTTGGTAATAAATTCAAATAAGATATTAATATTTTAAAAAGTTCAAATAGGGATCAGCTTTTCACAAGATGGTCTAAACAATTTTATGGAATGACTATTATGTTACAGTTTTATAATAGTTAGATCTTTTGTCTGAACTACTTTATGAAATATTGACATCTTATTTTAACTTTTTGAAACGTTGATTTTCTATTTGAATTTACCCATCGATTGTTGATTTGTTCCATTATAATTCTCCCTTAATTTATAGTATAGATAAAAATATAAAGTTTATTGATGGCCATTTACATGTAGTCATGTGAAGTCAATAATTAAATTCAATTGTTTAGGTAAGTACATGGAAGGCATATAGGAGGACAAAAGCAATGAAGAACTTATGGAATTCAACCTGTTTTTTCTGACTGAAAAGGAGTTTTTGTTGGATAAGTAATCCCCAGTCAACACTCAATTTCCGATAAATATAGTTGCCAAACCTTGGAAACCATTTGGTAATACCAAAGCCACCAATATTATCAAAAATTGCTACAAAAATTTTGTTATCTCTACAAGAAACATGAGGCTTCTATGTTGTTGTATGGCACTTGTGATTCTCTTTTCTTCGGTATACGTTGAGCCATGCATTGGAAGAAAGATTTTGCATGACCAACATAATTTGGAGATAAATGAGGAACTGTCTACGGTGCAATCTCTCAGTAGGGGTCCTGTCCCTCCTTCTGGAGCTTCAGGGTGCACCAACATTCCGGGTGGCAGTGGGCCGAACTGTCCGGTTAATGAAATGAACTACGCGGGAGGTCGTCTGAACCGGGCTGGTGCCTATCCACGGCGCATGGTCTCCTTTAGTGTTGCCACAAATCAGAAGAAAAATGATCTTCCTTCCTCATAGGAAAGCCAACGCTGGTTTTCAGGCTACCCTGAAGGCACACAGACGGTAGATAGGAATCGCAGGTACTCTAGAAGGAAAAAGCTTGCCTGTTTAGAGCAATCTTTTTGATTTATTTTTGACACGTATATGTGTATTATTTATTTTATATCAAATTATTTGTCGTCAAATATATTTGTATATATGTACTATTCATTCAACTTTCTGCAAAAGGGAACATGGATAGATTCAATTGATGCAAAACGGCTCCACGATGTCAATTCTCCATGTTTTTGAAGTTATATTCATGTTTGTGATTAAAGATCTGACGGGTCCTTAAGGTTTTGGCCCTAGGTTGACTTTAATGTTGTGCATCTTCAAGTTGATACGAATTTTATTGGTTCCATCAAAAAGGTTTTTAGTTCTTTAAAATAATTAAATTTCATACTCATCATTAAGTGATTGGAGTCGACGTATTTTTCAAACCAATGATGTCATCGGTATGATTACGACCCATAAGATGGCAAATACCAACGCGTATTAACATGTGATTACCAAAAGTAAAAATGGAGAGGGAGATGGATAAAATACATATTTGAGTTAGATGTAGGTATGCTTTTGAAAACTATACTTTTTTTTTTTTTTTAAATTTTGGCCAGATTTTTAAAAGTACACTTAAAATAAGACTTGTCCTTTTGCGTATCATTGGCCTTAATAAGGCTTAACAAAACTCATATTGTATTTGGGCTTCTTTTATATGAGAAATGGGCCCAAGCCCAAATCTAAAGCCCATAAATATAAAGAAATGGAGGTTTTACTCTGGACTTTTGATCATTGGGAATCAATCCAATGACTCTCAACAATGGCTCATTAGTCCATCCATCTTAGCTTCATCTAGTGATCGAAGTTAGATTCTATATATATAAGACATTTTCTCTTCATTTGTAACGTCGTATAAAATTATTACTCTGCCATATCAAGTTGATAAATTGATCAAGAATGAACACATGAAAGCATCATATTTTATTTGTTGTCACATGTGTGCTTTCGAAATCCAAACTTACCCGTTTCTCCTCATATGCGCACTTATCTACAACATTACTTCACATATCATTAGATCAACTACTTCGTCAAGACTAATTGATATGCCAATTGCATGTGATTGATCACCAATTATAACCCACCACACAATTATATAAGAAAATCCCCCTTATTAATCCTCTAATGCATCTTGTGATTTCAGCTCTATAATGTGTGGTCTTGTGGTGACCATGAATTGTTGAATCTAGGCAAAATAACTTGAGGACACTAGGCTTGATCTTGAACCAATTAGGCATTATGCTTGATTGAGATTTATGAACATCTTCTTGATAATTTGTGTAATTTGTTTCATATTGTCAAACAACCCCTAGATATCTTCTCAATGTATTTTAACGTAATTTGTGATCGAAGGGCTTGATCATGGGTTATTTTTTATTTATTTGACTTTGACAATGGAATAGAGGGCACCAAAAGTGACCTCGAACTGTATGTTTATAGATGCTTTTGTTGTGCCTCTTGATAATTATATAAAATAAGAATAGAATACCCCTTGTTTATTTTAATGCTCATACTTGCTTTTAACTATTGAAATGTATTTGGAATGTTATATAGTAGGATCTATTAGGTTTAATTTGTTGAGACGACTTAAATGCAATTTAAAGTACCATCATCCATGTGACTGAATTTAATTGGCAACAATAATGACATGGAAGCTATTGATATTTATATTATTTAGTTACTATTAATTGGAATGCGATCATTTATCTATGATTTTACATTATCTTAATAATTTCTAAGGGCATCTTAAGATTAAATTTGATATAGTGGTAAAACAATTAGATCGCCTTTTGAGTTAATGAATTTAATCATTTTCTGGCCTTTTATTTTTTGGCCAGCAATTAATTCAATTTTTATATGTTTACACATGCCTCTTTGCAACATTTTCATTACAATACTTGGAAGTGGACTTGTCTTAAACTAAACCCTAACATCGTTGCCAAATCATTTCCTTTCATTCAATATATTTTAGTTCACAGATTTACTATTGTTGACCTGTGTATTTATAGATCCACCACTACTAACCTCAAATCTGTCTTTTATTACCACTCTAACCATTATCGATCCATTGGCATCATGAGACTATCCATCTCTTCAGATCTGTTTCGCCTAAAGATTATGATGATTAGTTTGAGATTCGTTTGGCAATAGTTTCTAGAATAAGTGAGTTTTTTCTTTTTAATGTATTTGTGTGTTTTCTTTTTCTTTTGTTATCACCTGTATGGGATTATGTCATCCCTTATATGGGATTTGTCACTTTTGCAAATTAGGTGGATTCTGTTCTCTTAAGAGAAAATTTAGTATCCCCTGTATAGGATGTTGTGACGCTTAAAGAGATGTATCCATTTATTTGGTTGGATCTTCATACTCCTAACTCTTCATATGTTAATTCTTTTGTATAATACGTTTGACTGATGTAATTTCTTTCTATTGAATGGAGTTCATCTTGTAGTTAAAAAAAAAAAAAAAAGGGAATTGGTCTCAAACTTATTTCAAAGTTGATAAGAGAATGAATTTCCTTTAAAGGGACTTCTAGTGTAATTCACATGACTTCTTTGTATACCAATTTAGTTCTACTAAACTTTCCTCAAAATGTTAAGTCTTACCTTGTGTAGAGAGCTAAAATTGCTATATTGTAATGCTATGCCCATTATTTATTTAGATTTGAGTCTTTAGGTTAAATGATAGGGTTTAAGGAGTTCAGTTCATACTAGGGATAACGTAGAGGGATTTGGTATGGTAGACTTGGACTAAGAATCGTTAGATTGATTTGCTTACTCTTATCCTTTCTAAAAAACCTCATAGACTTAGAGAGACACTATGAGGCTTAAGAAGGGCCCATATAGGGATTAGTCAAGATGGGGATTCATTTTGATTATCAATCATTTGTGCAATCCTACATATGTTATTGACAACCTAACTATATAAGTGCTAAGGAACTCACCCCATTTGATACAGCTCTGAGATCAAAGTAATCTTATCACACTATTAGACTAACATCTTAGATTTTAAGCAAAGCAAAGAATGAAGAATGCATCATATCTCATTAAGAATAGTAAGGTTGATGCTTTAACTATTCCACTTGTCATATGTATGTTTAAGCTTCTTAAGACTATCCATTCCTCTAACATGCCTTTTTCTCTCCAAGTCATCTCTATGTGAAATAAACCAAAGTCATAAACCAATTAATAATAAACAATAAAAAAATATTTTCAAGGAATTAAAAATAATTTATCTATGCCATTAAATTATATTGTGAAGTCAAATTACTAAAAAGGCCATAAACTCATTAATAAACTAAGGGTATTTTAGTAAATTGACATTTGAGGGTAATTTAAATTAAACTATTTAAGTTGATTACTAAACTATCCTTGATTTTATTTTATTTCTAAGGGGTAAAAGAATATAAATAGAGGTTAGGTAGTTTTTAGGCTTTTTAATCTTATTGGATTAATTTTTCTATGTTGGTCTTAGTGAATAATCAAGAGGGGATAGTTAAATTGATTGTTAATATGAAATTTTAATTCTTATTCCAACTTTGAAGATTTAACATTCAAGATTAATCATGGAACATTAAACTTGTTTTAAAATATAACAAATTTAGATTAAAAATTTGGATATGAAAGCTTGCTAATCTTATTTTAACATGATCTTTAATTTAATTCTGATTTTACATTAGATTTTGATTCTATCAAGCCTTAAATTGTTCCAGATATATTAACTTTTGGTTCTCTTACCTTATCCTTTATATGCTTCTATTAATTAATGATATATAACCAATCAAATAATATAAACATAGCACTAAAAAAATAAATAGATAAGGAATGATAAAATCAAACAATAATGTATAGTGGCCTCGCCTTGTGTATTAATCTACTCTTCCAGCATTAAGTGCTAAGGATTAGGTACTCCATACCTGAGTATTTGCTATTTGAAAGAAATCAATATGAGATATACAGTTCCCCAACTCTATCTTACTTCTCTACTTCATATGATAGAAGTAATCACATGTTTACAAAGTTCCATCACTTTTCTCTTAAATAGTATTTTATTAAGTTAAAAGAGATTAGTTGCTCTCCTCAAAGATTATAGTATAAGTCATTATACTGTAGGTCGGATCTCTATTTCCCAATAGATTTCCTACTTTAGCTCTTGTACTCCTCTGAGACTTATGATTGTGTAAAACTTGTTCAGTTTTATTCTCTTAGCTTTCGTATTCTTCTCTATATTGTTAGTTCTCTCTTTTTGTTCTTGTTATCTTCTTCTCTTTAAAAAGTTGTCGTTCCAATGTTCAAATGCTCTATTCTTGGTAATAGCTATTATTGTAGTTGTTGTCTTCAAATTTTTGTGATCTTCTCTTCGTTCTGTCATTCAAATATGCTTGGTTGTTAGGTGATAACACTCATTTTGTACATATATTTTAGGTTAGTTTTATTAAGATTTTAGTGTTTATTTATTGATTTTTTAGTATTTAAGGTTTAATTGTGAATTATTTGATTTGTAGGCTTTTGTTGAAGAAGTTGTTGAAGTTTTGAAAATTTCAAGAAGATTTAGATGAAATTTTAAAGTATTGATGAAGAATACGTTTGGTGATGGTGGCAAGGAATTAAGCTTCTCTAGAATATTGAAGGCTAGAAAATATCAAGGTTGAGATCATGCTTTTGTTTTCTACTTGTGATTCTTGCATCTAAGAACTTTAAAGAATTTCAAGAGTTTTAAGTGTAAAAGGGAATCATGCCTGGGTTCATGGCTGTACTTCTTAGGGTAAGAACATGTTGATGTTGAAAAGAATTCCTATTTTTGAAATCTTTCTTGTAACCTTAGGTTTTAAGTCTTATAAATAGGAGTACAAACTCAAGTTATTGAAGAGAATCTTGAAAGAGTAAGTAGGGTAAAGTTAGAGGTTACAGTTGTTTCTTTCTCTTGATTTATTTAGTTTTGTTTCATGTTTTAATTATTTCTACTTAGTGAATCGTTATTGAATCCTAATTCTTCTATGTAATATTGTTCTTTGTTTATTCAATCCATGATATTTACTATTATGATCTAATTACATTGTGCTTTAATGTGTTGAATTGATAATCTGGGTTATTAATTTAATATTTAAGTTTGTTATAGAGATTGCAAGATCCCATGGTGCATAAACTGGTATAATTAGAAGGAATTCAAAGAGATCAAGTAATTAAATATTTGATTTCTCCAAATAAGGGTAACCCAATAGTGGATTTTAAGGACTTAATGTGATCTTGATATATTTTATTATAGAAGCGATTCGGATAGAGTATACTTAAAATTAGGAGTTAATTTGTTGAAGCGATTCCGATTAACTTATACTAGTATTCCGACTGTCTAATAAGCAATCGAGATTGATAGTTTCATAAGGTTCGATAGTAAATAATGGATTTACTAAGGTTTATGCTCTCTTAAATAATTTGATTTCCTTATTTCTATTTTGCTTATTTTATTTTAGCTGTTGTTAATTAAGGTTAGCTTAATAGTTAAGATTCTTAATTAGTTAATTGATCTTAATTGTTTAGTTAGATAATTGGAAGAATATGGATAATTACTAATACTTTGATTAGTTTTATTTGAATTTATAAAAGTCCTTGAGGGATGAACATCTAGACTCACATCCGCTATACTATAAGACTAATAGGTGCACTTACCTCCAATTGTTAATCTTTTGTATCATGATTCTTTCCTTCTCATGTTTCTCTTAGAAAGTATATCTTTTTCTTTGGGAGAATTATGGCAAAATGGATTAGTATTTGGGGTAAGTTCAAATAAGAGATTAACATATCAAAAAGTTCAAATAAAATATCCATGTTTTATAAAGTAATTCAAATAAGTTATCAATATTTCAAAATGTTCAAAATAAGGGATCAATTTTATGGAAAGTCTATTACATTATAGTCTTTTACGATAATTGGATCCCTTACTTGTACCAATTTGTGAAACATTGATATTTTATTGGAATATTTTGAAATGTTGATCCCTTATTTAAACTTATTACTAAACGTTGATTTTCTTTATTGTAACTCTTACCTTTTCCTTTCCAATACTTCTAGTTTTCTGCTTCTCACTTGTACTTGTGTATTGATAAAATATCCCATCACTTGAAAAGATATATCATCTAATTATATCTTCTCTTTAGTGCTGGATCTTGACTTGTAAATTGTTTCCTTTATTATTTGTGTAAGCCTCGCAAATCAGGTGTTTGAGGTTTGATATGTAAAGTTAGGGCAATTGGGTAAGTTGTCTGATTAAGCTTGAATTTTACGATGAAATTAGGAATATTAGTAAAAGAAAATGGACACTTGCCCAACATAAAATTCAAGAGAAAACCCTAAACACCTTTATAAATTCAAACACCCTCATTTAAAACTCATTTTAGTCAATTAGTGTCCAAAAAAAAGAAAGGAAAAAAAAAAAAATAAGGAGAGGTGAGAAGAAAAGAGAGAATTATTTTATAAAAACTATGTAAAATATAGTGTAATTGGGGCATGAAAGGAGAACCCATACTCGATGAATACTTGGAGCAAAATCAAACCTACTACTTGACAGTTGACCCACTCCTAGGTGTTGCATACACAAGTGTAGCCACTGTTGGTGGTTGGAAGCGATTTGAATTATAAGTTCATTTTCTACCCCATTTTTGTCTAAATTCTTAAATATATCAAATCTATATGAAAAATTATGAAAATTAATATTTTGAGATATTTTTGCATATAGATTTAGAGAAAAATATCAATTTGATAAAATTACGACTTGTGATATATTGCCCTAAGAAATCATTAAACTTGAGCTGATTTTAGCTTTTGTTTTAAATAACTTTAATAATGTAGTTTTGAGCCTAAAATTTTTGTGTGCGCTATTTAAGGTATATATTATAATGCTATGAAGAGTTTTTCTTGAAATTAATTTTTCAAATTTTTACTTTATTTTTGGGCCTTAAAATCATAAATAAAAGGTAATATTTTAAGTATAAATTTGGTATAAATTTTGATTTAAAATGTATTTTATCATCTTGAAATGTTGGTTAGTGATAAAGATGGTATTTGTAGTGTTAGGGATGTTCAATATGTGCTTTGTGTGTAGATTATGTAATGAGGGATAATATATGAATATAGGAAATTAAATGAGTAGAATATATTAGGTTAAATTGATAATATTATACATTAGAAGTATAATACAAATCTAGTTTGGAATATAAATTTAGGAAATTATGTGAAAAATGTAAGGTATTCTCACATCAGAAGCAAATTCGGGAGTTAGATTAAGAATGGAGTGTACGGTACATACTAGAATATTGATTGGGAGCTAAATAAGAGACTTGAGATACTCAAATATAGTTAAACGAATTTTACGTATTGGATTAAAAGGAGTTCCTAGGGTTTATGAATAAAAATTGTAACTACAAGCTAAATTATAACCCAATTTAGGAATTGATTCAAAAATTGAATAAGAAACTAGTCTAGGATGAATTCGGTTATTAGTAATATAAAACTTGGATAATTGGGTAAAGTTATGATTCAAAGCTTATATGTAACAAGAGTATAAATACTAAAAGGGTATTTATATTATAGGATTGAATGGTGATAAACTAACTTTGTATTGAACTTGAGTGAGCAAATCAAGGATATCAGGTAAGTTGGGATCAATATGTTATTGTATTTTAGAGCACTATATTATGGTATTCGAAGGCTTAGGATTGTAATTGGCTGTGCTTGTAGATAGATGCTTGTGTGTCTTTGAATTTTTGGTTGTATACTAATGTTTTGCTATGATGGTTTGCCGTGGTTTGTGTTGAGTGAAATTGTTTGATTACTTTAAACTAGACTTAATTATATTCAACCTAAACACCTCAATTGAACATGAATTGTAACCCTTTAGGGGATGAATAGGATTTTTCGATCAAATACTAACACCTTCAAAAGGATAGCATCGTAGCATAATGGTCTCTTTTTTATCCTTAGTCGAATTAAGTGATAACAGATGAGGTTATGGTAAGGATGAGGGAAATGGTTTGAAGGATAGCCATGGGAGGAGTAGTGCCTTTATTGTATAAACTTGGGTTTGATCGTGAGCTATTGCATATGTGTTAAAACTTTTTAAACTCGGATTAAAGCAAGTGAAATTACTCTAATTTCATAATGGATTGGACAACGTCATGTGATGGCATTTACATGTTGCATTGCATTTAATTAATTATTTGAAAACTTTGCTTGTGTTTGTTATATGGTTTTATGTTTCCATCACTATTTAATTAGCTATTGGTTGCTTATACCCTTATAGATTTTCTTGCAGGTGTTGATTGAAATGCAATGTTATTGCTATTGAGAGTTTAGTTTCCTTTTGAAGAACTTTAGTAATGTAAGGAGTAAATTGGATGGTTAATATAATTTTTGAGAGTTTTGTTAATAACTCATAGATATGTGAGATGGTCATGTAATATTATACTTAGTTTAAACTACTTTGATGTGTAAATATCTCCTAGAATCTTGAGTCCATATATATATTTATATAAATAAGACATAAAATTCTGTATGTAATTTATTAATAATCATGTGCGAACTATTTATTTCAAAGCTAGTAGTCATGGATGCCTTGTATAAATCATATTTACGATAGTAACCGTGATGTTAGTTGCTATCTTAGGTTAGTTTACACAGTAGGATCGTTGTGACTTTGTTGCTTTGGGACGTAACAATTTGTCCTTCTAATATGTCTTCTACTTCTGTGTAGCTTCTGATCATCAGTTGTCTTCTGTCTCTTATCTTAATTATTTTGTTTCTAACATGTCTTTTGCTTCTAATTCTGGTCTTGTCTCTTGTGTTCTAAGCTTCGTTTAATTTCAAACCTTTCTTTTCTTCATTCATCTTTAAATGTAATGTTGCTTTGTTTTTTGTATATTTTTTTCAATTTTAATGTTTTTGATAAATCTTTCTTTCATATTATGATTAGTAGATGTTCTTGTCATGCTTCAATCATTTGTTCTTATCATTCTTTATTAGTTTTGATCTTTAGTTATGTAGTTGGGCTCTAATTTTTGTTTTTCAATTCCATTCTCATTTTTTTTTTTCAAAATCCATTCTTTCCAATAAATTCTCATTTCTGATCATCTTGAGTTTTCTTCAAATGTAAATATTTTCCATATAGTCAGTAATTTAATCAATAACTTTAACCCATATTTTGTTATCATCAAAACATTTTTTGTATGATTTCTAGTAGTTTATTAAGAGAATTATCAAGATAAAGGAGTAATTAAAAGAGACTAAGATTATGTCTTCACTAATCTATAGTTAATTAGGTTAAATTTCAAGTTTATAAACTTATAGATCTAGTCACTTATTGATCATGGATTTAAATAAGAGTTGAGAAGAATCTAGGTGCTCTTTTATGTGTGGCATGAGCTTTAGAGTTTCGCAACGATGCAATTAATTTTGGTGGTTTGAAGTTTAAAATGAAGCATGTGACTTATAATTTTCTATCTATAGTCTAAATATAGTAATTAGGTGTCAATTTGTTAATTACATCGTATTTTAACTGTTAATAGAAGGTTTATGGGTTTGTGAGAACTTTTAAGTGGGTTTATAAGCGCAGTTGAGGAATTTCCAATAAGGTAAGTAGATTAATTTGAAGTTTTAGATATGAATTAAATATAAGTACGTTTAATTTGATGTTTGAAGTGATAAAAATTGGTTTTTGGATTTGAGGGTAGTGTGATTGGTATTGGCGGTTCAAATGAACTTGATGGTTTGAATTTGTTACATATGTAATTGATGTTTAAAAATACTAATCAATAATAGAGATTTGATATGAATTGATTAACTAAGGTTTTATTTTCATGCATGGGTGTTCTTGAACTACTTCATAGGTCTCTTGGGTGTTTTTGATGGTTTGATTTTGATGTTTTTGGATCTAAGGGTAGTGTGATTGTTATTTGCAGTTCAAATGAACTTGATGGTTTGATTTTGTTACATATGTAATTGATGTTTAAAAGTACTAATTAATAATGGAGATTTGATATGAATTGATTAATTGAGGCTTCATTTTCATGCATAGGTGTTCTTGAACTACTTTATAAGTCTCTTAGGTGTATTTAGGTTTAATCTTATCACTTTTCATGTTCTAGTGGATTTGATTTGATGTATGATCATTTATGGTCTTAATTTAATGAATAACATCAAGTTTGATAAAGTTTGGGGGTGAATAAATGGAGATATTACATGACATGACCTATAGATGAAGTTTTTTCATTCTTGATGTTAAATTGAAGCTTGATTAAGTACTAAAATGTTAATTGAAATCTAGGTGAAGTTTGGATTCCATTAAGTGAAGTTTATTAGTGTTAAGGTGTTGATTTGGGTAGATTATAGGTGTTTTTACTTAGTTTAATTTTCCAAAATTTTCCAGAAAATTTAACTGTGTTTTGGATTGATTTAATTGTTCTTGAATGGGTTTATGGTGTTATTGATATGTTCATATTGCAAATTTAAGTAAATTCTTGTTTAGGTTGCTTTTGATTCACTAAATGCAATGACAAGTGATGAATTGTTGTTTTTGTTCATGAATTTTTGAGATTTTGATTTAAATATTCTTACAATAGTTGAAAGTTTTAAGCAAGAATGTAATATCATATCCTAAAGATAATAAGTCTTTTCTTTGTTATGAAGAATGTTCTATATAGTTGAATTCCCAATGGAATGAACTTTTTTCTATCTATATTTGGATAATTGCCCAAATCACTACTAAATGGGTATGGATGATTGATTGATGGATACGTGGTAATTTTTTACTCTTGAACAACTTAGTACTCGTGGATTGGCTCGATTGGCTGCTTTCTTTAATGTAGGGCATTCCTCTTTCCTTCAAAGGTGATGGGAGTGGTGTTAGCTCATTGAAGCAGTCATAATTAGATTTAAACAATGTCTTTACCACTGAACTTGAGTTAGAGTTGGCCCTTTGTTGGACCGAAGGGTGTTAGGAGACGAAAATTGTTGTTTATACGAACTAACATAAACAAGTCAAAGTAGTAGATTATCTTATAGTAATATAAGAATAGCTTTTGATATGCTTATTTCAATTTTGACAGTCGTGAACATCCAATTAGTTCTTGGCCAAAATGTAAGTTTGATCCAAAATGAGCTTCAAGAGTCATTAAAAAGTTGCCTTTTACATGAGTTTTGAGATGATTATGGATTTAAATAGATTAAAGCCTTTGAATTGATTTCCACAACTCAAAATCTCAAAGCATAAACAACTTTTACACATAATTAACTCAAAGTTTTGATAAAAAATATTTCAAGAACTAGTTTGATCTTCATTAAGATGATTACTTGGGTTAATTAGTGCTTATGATAACTTAATAATAACTTATGCTAATAATATTAATTAGCAAAAAACTATAATATAAGTAATCTTTAACATAGTAATAGTGAAAAAATGATAACAATATAAAAAATAGCATAATAATAACTAAATAATAATCTAAAAATAGGTCTACCAAGTTCTCCATGGACAATTTGACCATCTTCTTGGGAAACACCAGCAAGTTGGTTTGATATTGAACCATTTGACTGACTCTTGTTTCTCCCATTCCTCCATTTCTTCTAGCTTTCCCAGCGTAGCTACTTGCTTTTGAGTTGGCTTTATATGACTTGACCTAATCTTTGGCTTGATCTTTGGGGACTCGATCTCTGATTCTTGTCATACCTCCATCTTTAGCCACCTAAACTTTGTCTAACTTATTAATATCAAGTTTAAAAAATGAGATACTTTTATCTAGTCAAATATACCCTAGTAAGCTTCTAAGGTCTATGGTAATGTAAGGGGTTCCAAACCTAGCACTTCAAAGTTTCAATTCTTCAAATATCCTACATTTAACATCATTTGATCTTCAAGATAAGTCTACCAATCAGTTAATCAACATCTTTATCAATCAAACCTAAGTTACGTCATTTGTGCCACCATTAAGAATAATATTAATAATTTTATTTCACCAAATCATCAACTACATTCATAATTCACTTATTGGCCTAAATTGCCTATCTAAGCACCTAAATCGTCATAAGATTGCATTTTTTTTTTCACTAAAGAATTGAGGCTTATCTTAAGAAGAATTTTGTGTAACCTCATCTCTTGAAACTTACGCCCCACTAAGCCTTACTAGAGTGTATTTTTCCTCCAACTTTCTGAAATCTTTAAATAAAATCCACTTCTAAATCGCTATCTTCCTTGATTAAGTCAGTAAACCAATTTAAACTAGAAAAGTCTTGAAAAAAAGTACTCTTAGATGTAGGAACGTCACAAGAAAGCTCCTAAAACCTTCATAAGTCTTTAAATCCTAGATTAAGAAAGTTAACAAAAAAAGATTAGTAATCTTTCTTAACAAAACTAGAGCTTTAAGCTTAAAAGGGTCTAAGGATGTAGAGATTTTAAGGTTCTTTTGTTTTTTTTTTCTTTACCTTAACTTCAATTTGAAGATGGCAAGGAGGAACTTAGAACCATGAGTGGTAGTATAGCTACAAAATAAGGGAATGATGGTACTCACTATTTGAAGGGTTTTACCAACTTTTGCATAAAGAAGGTTAAATTACCTAATTAGGGTTTTAGCTTGCTTAAAACTATATTAAACCCCATAAATGTTTCTTAATTGACTAATATGCTGAATTGATTAATAGAAACTCCTTTTAGAGTTTTTTTTTGGTCAAAAATAGATGTAGGGGCAAAACGGTCACTTTTGAAATTTCACCCCTATACTTTAAAAATTATATCTAGTTGAACTTAGAAATTCCCTCTTTTAATTAATTGATTGACTTGGCTAAAAAAAAAAAAATTTAATTGATTGACTTACTAGATTAGGTATTTCAATGTGTTTATGTTCCTTTATTGTTGTAGTAGATATTAGCTTGTATTATGGGTATTTGCAAAGGCCATAATAGTTACATCCATTCTTCATTTACAAAACTTTGTCCTGACTTCTAAATTACCCCATCTAGACCCCATAACCTTCCATCTTTGCTATGAGTGTGTTGTCTTGCTCTACTAGGCTTTGCATGGTGTGGTTTTATTCTCCTTATAACTCCTTGAGATTCTCCTCTATGTCTCTTATGTAGGTATGCAAGTCATAAGACCTATAAGACTTGTATTGTTGTGACTAGATTTGATAGCCGATTTAAAGCATTTGAGAAGGTAATCTAATTAGGCTAGAAACTTATAAGGGGTTTTATGATATTAGATGAAGAGTTTTTGTAGGCTCGGAATTTAAAAATATAATAAAATATAAAAATATAGCCAAAATAGTATAATTTATTATATTATTATTATTGGTAAAGCACGAATTGGGTTTTAAAAATTAACGAACACTTAGAAATAAATTATAAGAGTAATATAATTAATATTGTACATAAAATAATATATAAAAGGCATGTATACACATTAGATATAATTATTATATAAATATATATATCTGTAATTATTAAAAATACCAAAAATTGGGTAAAATCTACTAAATAATTAATAAAAAAATTGAAAAAATTGTTAAAACAATCAGGAAACCCTCCTTTTATCATGGCAAACCTTGGTGACAGCTTAAGAATTAAAAAATTTTGGAACCATCTTGCATGGACACCTAAACCAAACTTTTTCACATGTTGAATGAGGATGGGAAAATCAAAAGCAACCTAAATGAGTCATGAAAAATTGCAATCAGCTTCTTGAACAAATTTTAAGTAGTTGTGAATTTGAAAAAAATTCTAAAGTGAGGTAATTGAGAGAGAAAGTGTGAAAATCAAAACTTGGAGAAATAGTGCACGAATTAAGGGATAATTGAGTTCTTAGAGAAGATGACCATCTAGAAGCGAGGTAGGACCACCACTTGGAGGAGGATCTACCATCTAAGTTGGTAGACAATCCTCCTCTCTCTCATAATGGTCGAAGCAGTTAGTTATGGATGAGTCACCAATTTCTTCAATTTTATCAAAATTTTAGGAAAAATAGTGAATGAACTTCAAGAATTTCGAAATTTGGTTTTCTTAAGCATTTTTGCATGAAAAAATACAAATATTTAATCAGATTTTCAAAACTTTGAGTGTAGATATAAGGTATTTAAGAAAAATGTCCTATGTAATAATTTTCGATTGGGTTTTTGAAAGCTCAATTTATGTAGTTTCGACTTAAAATTTTGTGGTTATTCTCCTAAGATATTGAACTTTGATGCTATGTGATTGAATTTTCAAAGTTTGGTAGTTAGATTTTGGGGAAAATTTGTTTTTCATAAAACAGTAGGTTAGAAATGGGTTTTTCTAAAAGAGTTAAGTTGGTTTTTTCGTAAAAACATGCTTCAACCTATACTGACCAATATGCAGTAACTATAAGTGAGTGAATAGGAGCTTTAGGATGTTGATTTCAATTTTAGGTGTGTATTTGGTGGTTTAGGAGTTCAATTGCAAAAGTTTCGATGAGTTGTATTAAGTGAAGGTGAAAGAGAAAAGCGTATTTATGAGGGTAATACTAAATTGTTGTTTTCTGCATTTGCAAGTTTATTAAGAATCTGGAATATAGGGTAAGTTGAATTTTATATGAACTAGTTAAATGTACTAATAGTAGTAAGGTTAGAAACTATGTTAGAAAATAAGTCATAATGTGATCTAGTATGAATATGTTGAATACATTAGGAAAATGGAATATGTACCAAACATTAGCTTATATTTGAACTCTATCTTATTTCTTGAGACAAGCTATAAGTTAGGAACTTTCTAAAATCTAACTTTAGATTGAGGGATAGAAACTTCAGTAGAAACTAAGTTATAATGTTGTTTGGTATTAGACATCCTTAACCACACTAGGAGTTTGATAATAGATCAACTAGTAATTTATATATGAATTCTATACCTTTATCAAAGTCAAAGCATGAGTCAGAAGCCACTTTGACAATAGCCTATACCATAAGATTAGGTTAGAACCTTAGTCAAAAAGTAGTTTGATGGGAGATGCAAGTAAGTAGGATCAATATTTTATTGTACTTTGAAGTATTGTTTAAGAATACTTGGAGACTTTAGTATATGTTTTGTTTGTAGTTGTAAGTTAGTTGCTTGTGTGCATACAGCATGTGTGCTTGAATACTGTTGTGCTGTTTGAGTGCTGGATTGTTGTGTTGGTTGTTCTATGATTTTACATGCTTAGACTATTTGAATTTGCTTGATTACTTCAAAAGCAATCTAACACAAACTTGACTTAACTATTAATTAGACTTGCACCGTAATCACTTGAGGAAACGACTAGAAAGTGTAGGCCAAACTCGGATCCCTTCGTTGAGGATAGCAGAAATGGTCATCTCCTCACTATAAGTCAAACTACCTAATAAGAAAGGAGGTCATGGTTAGATTAGGGTCTATGGTTTGAAGGTAGTCTCGGGCGGAGCGTGCTCTTTATTGTATAAGCCTCGACTTAGTGACCAAATTTGTGAATGCACAGTATTAAACTCTTTGGAATCCGAATTAAAGTGGGTTAAATTTCTCTGATCTCACAATGACTAGTTAACATTGTAGGATGGAATTTGCTTAATCATGCATTATATCTAACTAAACTTGCTTAATAACCTTGATTGCTTTGTATCAGATATGTGCTATTGTCTCTATTTCACTTACTAAATAAGTTGTCGTTCATTTTCCTATAGTTGTTTTACAGGTTTTTTCAGTAAACTCACCAATACTATAAATTTTAGAAAGCTAGAGAATGGGGTCAGGGATTAAGATTCAAGATTACTTGATTAGATTTTTGCTCAGTTTATTGACTATACTAAATTTTATGAAAACTAATAAGTTCTCCTTATATGACTTCTAGTTTTTAGATAATGAGATATATTCCATACTTTATAAGCTTGTGGTTTTAGTAAAAACTTTAATCGACATTATATCTTTTGCTAATAACATCATTCTTAAGATTTTTATAAAATGTAAGATTTCATTTTTCTTACTATTTATACAACTTGATTTTTCCTCAAACATTTAAGCTATAAAATTATTTTCTGTAGCTATTTTGAAAAGTTATATCACAGGTTGATTTCTACTAGATACTAAATAAGACGCTTCTAAGTAGAAGAGTAGTAAACGCCTTGCATAGGCTATACTTGTGTTAGCAGCTAAGACAGCTAGCTTCTAGTATAGGTTGATTTATATGATGAGGCTACTATGACGCTCTGATTTTGAAAGTAAAAATACCCTTATGCTTTGGTGATACATATCTTCACCTTATCAAGCCTAGTATTAAGTGGCATAAGCATATCCTTGGATTGAGGCCCTTGTACGGTGATGAGACCCTTCTCATGACTGATCTCCTCTATATATTGGAGATTGTGCTCTAAACTTAGAGATACAATCACTTTCACTCTTAAAACTAAGCTTTGGTAAACTTATCATAGAAATTTTACTCAAGAGTGCAGGTATACAACATTAAGTCACTTAAAAGGCTAACCGAGAGTGCCTAACTCAGCCTAATTCACCTTACGTTAGTGTAATAGAGAAAGTATAGAGACATGCTTTGAAAGAATGCATTTTAACTAAAGAATAAATAATTTGGAAATGAGGGAAACCATCATATATATATATATATAAAAGGTATTTTTCAAAAGAATGGTCAAGATTAATATTCTACCTACCTTTATCTACTATACCTACTAATGTATATTGAATTTAGAAACTTAAACTAAGTATGATTGACTTGGCTATTTTGATTTGGCCTCTAGTAGCCATAATTTGGGGCTCTAATAGTGATGCTTGCTTAAGCCCAAACATATAAAGCCATGCACACCGCATGCTTGAGTGTACTTGTGCTTAGGTGGCTCAACCGATTAAATTAGGGCACAACACCCCTTTACTAGGCCTATTCAATGCTATTTGTTGGATGTGTGCTCCACATATTAGAAATGTTGTGGAATTTCACACTTGCAATAATTATAGAAGTTTAGTTACTACGTGACAAAACCCGTTCCTCGTGTTCACAATCATTAATCGACAAGGTTCTTCCTAAGAGTGGACACTGTTAAATTTGATAAATGGCAAATTCTTTTTAGCAACGTAAATTTGCTTTCCTTTTCCTTTTCCCTCTTTTTTTTTTTTGATCGTACTAAATATTATTGTATGTATTTAAATTTATTCGTAAAAAGGGGAACGATATATGACTTGCCTTATATGATACTGTAGTTAAAGATATGTGACTCGCCGTCAAAATAATGGAACAAAAGCAAAACTAGAAATGCTTCTTATTTATTGCCATCCACCTTCATCTATAGAAAGAGCAACTCATCTCGTCGTGTCACATGCAGTCCTTCACCCTCATCACCGCTTTGTTTCTGTTTCTCTCTCATGGTCATCTTCACAAGAAAACTGTTTAAAACACTCCTTTCTCTCTTCCCTTTTCTTCAAGAAACACCCCTGCCACCGACCCTTTCACAATCATATATTCATAACCCATCATCTTCTCCACAAAAAGGTTCTCGTAACCCTCATCCTAGTCCTAGCCTGCTTTCCGCGATGTCTGCTCACGAAGATGATCATGGCCATCCTTCCAAGCACCGCTACAACCACTTCCCACTAGACTCCTCCTCGTACAAGATCCTCTCTGAGATCGGCATCGGCATCTCTGCCATCGTCTACAAGGCTATCTGCATCCCCACTAACGCCACTGTTGCCATAAAAGCAATCGATCTTGACCGGTCCAAGGCCGATGATATTGACACGCTTAGACGTGAAACCAAGACCATGTCACTCCTCACACACCCCAACATCCTCAATGCACACTGCTCTTTTATCGTAGACAACAAACTTTGGGTGGTCATGCCCTTCATGTCTTGTGGGTCTCTCCACTCCATCATGTCATCTAACCACCACAACGGTCTAACTGAACCATGCATTGCTATAATACTCAAAGAAACCCTAAAGGCACTTTGTTACTTGCATGACCAAGGCCACGTGCATAGAGACATCAAGGCTGGGAACATTCTTATGGACGCCAATGGTGCAGTTAAGTTGGCTGATTTCGGGGTGTCTGCTTCGATGTACGAGTCTGGCTCCAGTAGCTTTGCGACATCCTCACTGACAGATGTTGCGGGGACGCCCTACTGGATGGCTCCGGAGGTGATTCATTCTCACAATGGGTATAGTTTCAAGGCTGATATTTGGTCCTTTGGTATAACCGCACTTGAACTTGCACATGGTAGACCTCCACTGTCAAATCTTCCTCCATCGACATCTCTGTTGATGAAGATTACTAAGCGGTTTCGATTTTCGGATTATGAGAAGCATAGCGATCCAAGTACTAGTACTAGTCATGATCATAAAAAGTTCTCCAAGTCTTTTAAGGATATGGTTGGTTCTTGCCTTGATCAAGATCCATCGAAAAGGCCTACGGCTGATAAGCTTTTGAAGCATTCTTTCTTCAAGAATTGCAAGTGTGTGGATTACTTAGTGAGGAATGTGTTGCAAGGATTGCCTAGTGTGGAAGAAAGGTTCAAGCTGGATAGGTTTTCTCGGTCTGTTTCAATAAAAGAGAATGGTAAGGATTGTGGCGATGAGGAAGAAGGGAGCGTCACTGGAGGTGTCAGAAAGCAGAGAAGAATCAGCGGGTGGAACTTTAATGAGGATGGTTTGGAACTCGACCCGGTTTTTCGCAGCGGAGAGTCTTCTGCTACTGCAACAAGACCCGATGCCGACGATGAAGAATATGTGGTAAAGAATGTTAGATTTGGGGGTGAGAGCATAATTCCGGACAGACAAATGGATCGGAATCAGACTGAGCCTGAGGCAGAGGCGGATCCGCTGTTGCTTTCACCACAACCTCAACCTCAAGTATCTGAGGTGTCACAAGTGCTTGATTCTGCAGAAGAAAGCCACCAAGTGGAGGCAGAGGAGACAACTGGGGGTGCGAGCATGAGTGGTGGTGTGATAAGTGGTGCTGGTAGGGAGTTTATGCTGGGAACATTGGACGTGTTAAGGAGAAGCTTGGAGGATGAGTTGTTGAGAGTGAACAATTTGATTTCTCTATTGGGTGGTGTTGTAGGTGAGAATAGAGAGGAGCTCTTGGTGGAGACTGTCCAGAGACTTAGTCTGGAGTTGGAGAACGAGAGGAAGAGGAGATCTGAATTGGAGATGGAGCTTTTGGGGGATAATACTTCTGGTTCTAGACAATAAAAATTTATGATATTAACATTGCGATAGGACAACTTAAATTTTATTAAGATACTTCATTATCTTCTGTTAAGGATAAAGTTGCCTATTATTTTGCCTGAGGAGATCTATCACCCAGATGGTCTCAGGCATATTTGATGACTTTGTCTGTCCATAATGTTTACTACGTCATGAAGCATTCGTCTTGTAAGAATCAAAAGTTTACATAGAAAAAGATCTTGCATTTTAAAATTATAGTGTATAAACTGTAATGATCCATAGCTTTCTATTATGGTGGAATAATGACTACTATACTATGCATGGCTTAAATTCTTTTGTTAGACCGCATGCGCACCAGCTCAAACCGTGCAATTGTATGTGTATATATATATTAAACCTCCAAATAGTATATAGCAGCTTTATTGAACATTTGCGATCAAGAAGTACATCAATGTCTTGGAAAAATTCACTTTTACTTTAAGGAGTGAAGTGATACGCGGTATTTTTCACTGAAAATGAATTAAAAAACAGAAAGTGGTCAATCCCACTCATTTGCTTTTGCTGACTAATGAATGTTACTAATACCTTTTTTTTTTTTTTTTTATTTTTCCCCTTCCGGTTTTTGGGTGTAAAATTTTACTTAGTTGGATAAATTGAATTGGTGCCAAGTAATTCACTGTAAATTTTGGAATGGAATTTCTGTTGTTTTAACGTTTTCCTTTATGAGAAATTCATAGTTATAGATAATCCCATAATGTATTGTTCACAAATTGAAGATGAAAGCAGTGCTGGTAAATGATGGTATCGATAACTAGAAAAACAATGAAATATAATAATCAAAAAAGGTGAAAGATAAAAGAAGGTCTATAGGGTTTGAACAAAAAAAAAAAAAGAATAAATAAATAAATAAAAGAAAAAGAGTTTCTTAGGGGTTCGTAATCACTTCATAGAAAATTTACGTCTTCTGCATCAGGTTCCCTAATGGATCGAATATATATATATATATATATATATAGACATAAGGAAGTAAGTAAGCCTAAAGAATTACGAGTAGCAATCCCAATATTCTTGCAACCACACATTTAGACTCCAAGATAAGGTGGCTTTAGAGATAAATTATTTGCCTTATAAAAATAATAAATTGTATTTAATGGAAGTAAAATAATTAATATAAGTGTCACTTATATATATATATATATATGTGTGTGTGTAAGTGTAGATATCGAAGTGGGGGAAAAATTATACTTATTATGCAAAATATACATAGATTAATACTATAATTATACAAAATGAATAAAAATAAAAAAGGGATAGCCTAAGAAGTGGTATTTGAGTTGTAAGGGGCATGGTAAGTTTGCATGGAGGTAATATAACATTTGATCTAAGCTTTCGACACTAAAAACTTAAGAAAATTAAGAAAAAGGACATTTGTTAAGTGACAAAAATCCCCAATCAACCTAAATCATTTTATAAATTAGGAAACCCAACTTCATTCATAAGTTTGGTCATTTTGACACCCTACAAAATTTAAGAAAGGGAAGGAAAGGCTTTGGGAAAAATCTACTCTGTTTTTCAAAAATTTACTAAAAATATCACCTGATATTCAAAAATTATGAAACTTGGTTTTTCTAACTATTTTTGCATGTACAATTCAAATCTAAAATCGAAGTTTCAAAATTTTTAAGTAATAATATAGGCTTCTTAAGAAAAATATCCAATCGAATGGTATTTTGTTGCATTTTCAAAAACTCTAAAGACGTAGTTTTGGCCTAAACTTTTATGATTAAGTTTCTTAAATATTATATTTCAAGTTATGTAATTTGCTTTTGACAATTTTTAAGTTGGGTTTTTGAGAAATTTTGATCTTTTCTAAAATAATGGCTGAAAGTATATTTTTCATAAAGCATCTTGCATGTACTTAATATAATTTTTGTTGTAAGCTACAAAGATGATAATTTTTGATGATATATAGAAAGGGTCAAGTATGAACTTTGAAGAAAAATTGGTTGTCAAATAAAATATGGAAGGACAAGGCCAAATCTACATGTTTTGCAACTAAAGCCATAAACACATTTATTCAAATAAAGTATTTTGATAACTTAAATGACATGTATGCGTATTTAAAATAGTTTTGGATGATATTGTATTCTATTCAATTAAGTGAGTGGTAGATTGTAGTAGTTTTGGTGTGATTTTATAAGTTACAAAAGTAAAATAGGGGAGTTAGAAAGTAAGTTAGGAAGTCAGATGTCTAAGCTAAGGTGGTTAGAAAGTGAGGCATAAGGTTGGCTGAAATAAAGTGTATAAACTAGAGTTAGTCAAAACATGGACTAGAAACTACGTTGTGTATTGAAAGTGATTTTTATTATCTTTGGGTTTTATTGCAAGGGAGAAAGTTAGTCAAAATGTTGGCAAGGAAGTGTTCTGGAGGAAACCTCGTGAACCTGAAGTGAATTAGAAACTGGGTCAAAACTTTGGTCAAAAACTATTTTGGAAGAGAGTTTGTATTAAAGAAGGATCTTGAAACCTAAGCTCAATACTAAAGTAAGTTTCTATTTTAGTTTATATTTAATATGTAATTAATTAGGGTATCATGTACTTATTGTTAGGTAAGATCCAAAAGGAGGATTAGTAGTGCAACGTTTAAATGTTTAAGGGGAGTTTTTTAAGTGACCCTGGTAGGTGGATACTTATGTTTTCGAGTAGATTATATCAACTTTTTGTGCAATGTGCTACTTACTTGCTGGATTGATTTTCTTGGTTATGCTTAGGCGCTAATATGAGGTACTGATTTGATGTTGTGAATGTTGTTCTGAGCATGCCTATAATGTATTGAACCATGATTGATGTTGAGTTGATGATCGTTGCCATGTCAACTAGTTAAGTATAAAAGATTGAATCAACTTGGTGAATGACTAGATACTAACTCTACTTCTTAAGGTGTTCACTTAAGTGAACCTAATACCGAAGTTTTAGAATTAAAAATGATAATAAAACCAAAAAAAGTAAACTTAACATATAACTTGCAAGTGGTTGTTGTGTTGCTTGGTGTTTGGTTGATGCATTTCACGTTATGGCATGAAATGACCTATTTGGTCATGTTTTACTAGAGAACTTGGTTTTTCCTAAGTAAAGAATTTGGTTTATAATCCAGATTTTCAAGCATATAGAGATTTTCATAGCTCAGCTTAGGTATTTAAAATAATAATTTTTTCTAGGTTCTTAAATTAGGTAATTTAGATGCTTAACGACATTGACTACCCAGAGGTCTAGGGCTAGAGCTAGGCTAGGATATTGGTATTGAAATATGTCATGTATATGAGCATGGCATCTTGTTATTGCATATGTTGGTTATTGGAATGTTTAAGATTGTTATAATTACTTACTTACTTGTATTGTACTGGTATCTACTCTTACTCAGCAATATGGTGAGGGGATAAACTTGTTTTATCCTCATGTTAGAAGTCTAAAGTAGGTTCGAGCTTTTAGGGGGAAGACTTTCGAGTGCGTTAGGGTGTTTGCCTTTTTGGAGTTGCTCAAGATCAACTGAATTTAGTTTTATTGAAATGTAATAGCTATGAAACGTAAAAAAAAAAAAACTTTGTACTTTTGGCCTTTTGGCTTGTAAATATTGTAAATAGTTTGTGAACTTTAAGTTTAAGGTTGAACTTTAGTGGAAATATGTTCTATGATAAATGGAATATCATAAGTTTATACAAGTGTTTAATAGATTTTAGTTTGTGATGAAACATCCTTTGTTATCGAGATGTGACATCCTTATGGTGGTATTAGAGCATAAGTTAGGGACCCTAAGTTATTAGACATGTGTGAGATGTGTAGGATAGTCAAGTGCTAAAGTGTTGTACCATTATAAAACTATAATTATACGTACTACTTGAATTCTATGTGGTGTTTGTTTAGAAAATGATATGAAGAGGATGAGGAAGATCATTGGTAAATCAAGTGCCTCAAGGGTAAGGGGCAAAGCTACAACCTTAGCCAAGGCTGTAACTAAATCTAATACATCCTTAGCTATTGATGGATGTGATTTAGCAACTTATGAATGCTTTGGCTGGAGCCAAATGCAAAGATAAGTTAGCCCAAGTATAGCAGATTGTTAAGCCATTTGATGGTAAGAGTGTTGATGCTTTGGTAGTTGGAGTGGATTGATTCCTTAGTAAAGCGTTTGAAGTTCATGAAGAGGAGGAAAACAAGAAAGTGGGAATCATAGCTACTTCATTAGATGGGCAAGCTAATAACTGGTTGAAAAGTAAAAGCGGTACTTAGCATAACCTAATGAGTGGAATGCATTCAGGAATCCCTTTCTAGAATAGTTTTTTCTCTATATGTGTAAGAGAACAAATGTGCAAGGAATACTATAAGCTGAAGAAAAATGGTAAGATGATTGAGAAATATGAAAGGGAATTCAATAGATTACTGAACTTTGCACTAAAAGCAGTCCAGAATAACAAGTTAGTGAAAGTTAGAAGGTTCAAGGCAGGACTTGATATGTATTCTCAAGTGGAGTTAAAAAAGGCTAAAATCAAAAGGTATGTTGATTTGGTGAATGAAACTAGATTGATTAAGCAAGCTTATGCTTTATGAGAGAAAGCAGAAGAAATAGACAGTAGGAGGAGGAAATTTGTAGGAATTTCCAATAGTAGTAACAAGATAGCCAAACGGTAGAGAGGTAATAAGTCTTCTAATAGAAATCAAGGAGAAGGAAGAGTGGTATTACCTTGATGGAAGTGTGATGGGGAGCATCGACTTATGGAATGTCCTGAATTATGAGGAAAGTGTTTTAGATGTGGTGAAGTTGGACATTTGGCTAAAAGTTATCGAAATCTAAATCTTAGGGATGTATACTGTGCTAAGTGTCACAAAATGGGACACAACTTGACTTAATGCATGGAACCATACCTAAGATAGGATTAGGCTCAAGTGAATAGATAGGAACTTGCTAATAGGAATAATAATTGACTAAGAAGGGTAGGCCAAAGGCCTAGGGTTTAAGGAAGAGTTTATGCTCTTCAATAAGAGGAAGCTAAGGATGATCATATGGTTGCAAGGAAGTATAACTTGGAATATTTATAAAACTAATTTTTGTGTAACTCATTGATATTAATTTATTTATAATAAACATCTAAGGTAAAAAAATAACATAGGTATAAATAATTTTTCTAGGATTGGTACGTATAAGTAATGATTATGCTTATACTTTATTTGACACTAGAGCAACACATTCGCACATGTGGAAAGAGTACATTGATAAAAATGGCTTTCTAATAAAGGCTCTAGCATATGAGTTTGTAGTTACGACTCCTTTAGGTGGATAGCCAATTGTGCAATGGAGGTTGAAAGGAAGAAATGTGTATATAGAAGGTCATGGATGCCTATTGAATTAGTCATTTTGGATATGAAGGATTTCAACATGATATTTAGTATGGATTGGTTAACTACGTATCGAGCAAATGTGAATTGTAAAGAAATGGTGGTAGTATATAAAAAGCTTGATGAAGGGGAGTTTTGTTTTAAGGGAAGTTCAAGTAATGTAGTTCCTTGGTTGATTTCGGTTAGTAACGTGTAGAAGTTGTTATGATGTTGTAGTATTGTTTCTTAGCCTTAGTAGTAGATACATAAACTAAAGAAGTTAAGTTAGAAGATATATCTATAGTATGTGAGTTCCCTTAAGTTTTTGCTAAGGATTTGCTTAGATTACCCCCTGATAGAGAAATTGAGTTTACTACTTATACTAGTTACTGTACCTATTTCTTAGACCTCATACTATATGGTAACAACTAAGTTATTGGAATTGAAGAAATAAATTCAAGAGTTGTTAGATAAAGGTTTCATTTGTCCTATCACATTGCCTTGGGGTGCACTAGTACTATTTGTTAAGAAAAAGGATAGGAGTCTAAGGCTATGCATAGATTATCATGAATTGAATAAAGTGACAATTAAAAACAAATACCTGCTTGCATGGATTCATGATTTATTTGATCAATTGAAGGGAGTGATAAAGTCTTAAAGATAGATATATAGTTGAGGAATCACCAGTTGAAAGTGAAAGAGGAAGATATACCTAAGACCGCTTTTAGAACAAGATATGATCATTAGGAATTCTTCGTGATGTCATTTGGTTTGAAAGATGCTTTAGTTACCTTTATGGATGATGAACTAAGTACTCTGAAAGTATTTAGATGAGTTCGTAGTTGTATTTATGGATGATATTTTGGTATATTCGAAGGACACATAAGCATGCCAAGCATTTAAGAATTATACTTTAGACTCTAAAGGATAATCAATTGCATGTGAAACTTAAGAAGTGTGAACTTTTGTTAGAGCAAGCGGGATTCTTTGGTCATATAGGGTTGGGTGCTAGAATATCGGTTGATCCTACAAAAGTGAAAGCGGTAATAGAGTGGTCTAGATTAACTATAGTAATAGAGATTTAAAGTTTCTTAGGGATGGCCGGCTATTATATAAGGTTTATAAAAAGACTTCTCCAAAATAGCAATGCTATTGACACAATTGACATGAAAAGGTGTAAAGTTTGAATGGGATGACAAGTGTGAAAAGGGTTTTTAGGAACTTAAGACAAGGTTAATGATGACCCCAGTGTTAACATTACCAAATAAAAATGGAGAGTATGGGACTTATTGTGATGCGTCAAGAAGTGGGCTAAGTTGTGTGTTGATGTAGAATGATAAGGTAATTACATAAGCTTCCAGGGAACTTAAGCCTCATGAATGGAATTATTTGACACATGACTCAGAGATAGTAGCTAGGATTTTTGCTTTAAAGATTTAGAGACATTATTTATATGGTGAAAGATTTAAGGTGTATATGGATCATAAAAGTATTAAATATATCTTTACACCAAAGAAGTTGAATTTAAGGCAGAGTTGATGGTTAAAACTGTTAAAGGATTATGATTTGTCGATTCAATAAAATCTTGGGGAAGCAAATTTCGTTGCTGACACTTTGAGTAGAAAGAAGTTTAGTAGTACTGCTATGCTAATCATTGATAAGTGAGAGTTGATTGTTGATGTGGAAAAGTTGAGTTTGGAGGTGATTGTAAAAGGAAGAGAATCAATGTTGGCAAGGTTGGAGCTATGACCTACACTTCTTCAACAAAATAAGGAATCTTAGAAGGTATATAAACGGTTGCAAATGATTCGAAATAATTTAGAGAAACACCCTAATTTTAAGATTGATGACAAGAAGATGCTAAGAATTAATGGAAGAATGTACATTCCAAAGGATTTAGAAATTAAGAAAATAATCTTAGAGGAAGCTCATAGTGCAAAGTATTCTTTACATCTTGGAAACAATAAAATGTATAAAGATTTGAAATAAAAGTTACGGTGGAATGGAATGAAGGAGGAGATAGCATGACATATATTACAGTGTGTAACCTATCAAAAGGTGAAATCTAAATATTAAAGACTAGGTGGGTTATCTTATCCACTGTTAATGTTAGAGTAGAAATGGGAACATGTACTATGGATTTTGTAGGTGGCTTACCCTGAACAAGGAAACAACATGACATGATTTAGGTCATAATAGATTGACTTACTAAGTTAGCACACTTTATTGCAGTAAAGCAAATTGCGAGTTTAAGTCAGTTGGAAGAAATCTATGTGAGGGAGATAGTTTGTCTACATGGAGTATAGATATCTATAATCTCATATTGTGATTCCTGATTTTTATCTAGTTTTTGGCAATCACTACAAGTTAAGATGGAGACCAAATTGAATTTTAATATAGCATATCATCCTCAAAGTGATGGATAGTTGGAATGTATGATACAAACTTTAGAGGATATGTTAAGAGTGTATGTGTTAGAATTTGTTGGAAATTATGATGACCATTTACCATTGCTAGAATTTTCTTATAACAATAGTTATCATAGTGCCATTAAGATGGCACCATACGAGGCATTGTAAGGACGTCAATATCAATCTCTGATTTATTAGGATGAAGTAGGGAATAAGCAAACAATTGGACCAGTGATGCTTCAAAACCTTAAGGAAAAGGTGCAAGTGATAAGAGAACAAATGTGAGTTTCACAAAGTTGACCAAAAAGTTATGTGGATGTGAGGAGAAAACCATTAGAATTTCAAGTTGGTGATTAGATGTTCTTAAAGATATCTCCTATGAAGGGTATAAGACGATTTGGCGTAAAAGGGAAACTAAGTCCAAGATATGTTGGATTGTATTAGATTAGAAGAAAAATTGGAAAAGTAGCTTATGAGCTTGAATTACCAAATGAAATGGTTGGTATCCATAATGTATTTCACATTTCAAACCTAAGAAAATTTGTTGGAAACCTGGTAATGATACTAGATGTATCTCCAGTAGAGTTGAAAGAAAACCTTACATATGTGGAGCCTCTTATATGGACACTAGATTTGAAGGTTCAAAGTTTAAGGAATAGGGATATTGAATATGCTAAAGTCTTGTAGAGTAGTTATACTAAAGAAGAAGCAACTTAGGAGTCAGTGGAACTATGAGAGTTTAATACCTTGAGCTATTCACATAAGGTTAGTATACTACTAGTCACTTGTAACTTCTATTAAGAATGAGTAATGTATATGAGTCTCTAAAACATAAGTAAGTTTCGAGGAAAAAACTTGTCGTAAAGAGGGTAGAAATATGTAACCCTAACTGCTTGGAATTGGAGTAATTTAAGACATATATGCACGTGTAGACACCAAAATGGGAGAAAAATTATATTTAGTATACAAAATATACACAAATTAATACTATAATTATATAAAATGAATAACAATTAGAAAGGGATAGCCTAAGAAGTGGTATTTGAGCTATAAGGGGCGTGGAAATTCTCCATAGATGTAATTTAACATTTGATCTAAGCTTTGGACACCTAAAAACTTAAGAAAATTAAGGGAAACGACATTTGCCAAGTGATAAAAATCCCTAATTGACCTAGATCACTCTATAAATTAGGAAAGCTAACTCCATTCATAAGTTTGGTCATTTTGACATTCTAAAAAAACTTAAAAAAGGGTAGGAAAGGCTTTGGAAAAAATTTAGACACATATAGATGAAAATAGGCTTAAAATAGTAAGTTTTCAAGTTCCTTTGTCTAAGATCAACTTGGGAGTGAATCATCACTATGGCTTGAAGGAGGAGGCAGTGCTAAGGTGGGCCGATACACCCTCTGCCCCCAATAGTGACTGGAGCTTCTTAAGATGGTAAGTCTGAAAATCTACCTTATTTTTCAAAAACATACTGAAAATATCATCTGATGTCCAAAAATTATGAAACTTGATTTTCCAAATTATTTTTACATGTAGAATTCAAATCTAAAATTAGAGCTTGAAAATTTTAATTGCTAATACAGGCTCCTTAAGAAAAATATCTTGTTGAATGGTTTTTCATTGCATTTTCAAAAACCCTAAAGATATAGTTTTGACTTGATTTTTTGTGATTAAGTTTATTAAATGTTATTTTTTCATGTTATGTAATTTGTTTTTCAAAATTTTTAAGTTGGGCTTTTATGAAATTTTGATTTTTGCTAAAACAGTGGTTGAAAGCATATTTTCATAAAGGATCTTACTTGTACTTAGTATCATTTTTGTTATAAACTGCAAAGATGATAATTTTTGATGACATACAAGAGGGGTTTAGTATAAATTTTGAAGAAAAATTGGTTGTCAAATCAATATAGAAGAACAAGGTTGAATCTACATGTCTTACAATGAAAGCCATAAGTACTTTTATTTAAATCAAGTATTTTGATAACTTAAACGATATGCATGCATATTTAAAATAATTTTAGGTGATATTGTATTTTGTTCAATTAAGTGGGTGGTGGATTAGAGTGGTGTTAGTGTGATTTTGTAAGTTACAAAAGTAAAACAAAGGAGTTAGAAAGTAAGGCGTGCGAGTTGAGATGCTTAGAAAGTGAGTAAGAAGGTTAGCTGTAATAAAGTGTATAAACTGAAGTTAGTCAGAAAATGGGTGACAAACTATGTTGTGAATACAAAGTGATTTTTAATATCTCCGAGTTTAATTGTGAGGAAGAAAGTCAGTCAGAATGTTAGTTAAAAAGTGTTTTGGAGGAAACCTTGTGTACTTGAAGTGAATTAAAAACTAGGTTAGAACCTTAGTTAGAAACTATCCTAAAAGGGAGTTTGTATTAAAGAAGGATCCTAAAACCTAAGCTCAATACTTAAGTAAGTTTCTATTTTAGTTTATATTTAACAAGCAATTAATTAGGGTATCGTATGCTTATTGTTAGGTGAGATATGGGAGGAGGATTAACATTGCAACATTTAAGTGTTTAAGGGGAGTATTCTAAGTGACCTTGGTAAGTGGATACTTATGTTTTCGAGTAGATTATACCTATTGTTTATGGTGTACTACTAACTTGCTTGATTGATTTTCTTTGTTGTGCTTGGGTGCTAATATGAGGTACTAATTTGATGTTGTGAATGTTGTTCTCATCATGCCTATAATGTATTGAAACATGATTGATATTGAGTTGATGATTATTGCCATGTCAATTGGTTGGGTATAAAAGATTAAATCAACTTGGCAAATGACTAGGTATTGACCTTGCTTCCTAAGGTGTTCACTTAAGTAAACTAGATGCCAAAGCTTTAGAATTAAAAACAATAATAAAACCAAACAAAATAAACTTAACATGTAACTTAAAAGTGGTTGTTTGCTAATGAATTTCATGGCGTGGCATGAAATGACCTATTTGGTCATGTTTTACTTAGAAACTTCGTTTTTCCTAAGCAAAGAGCTTGGTTTATAATCTAGATTTTTAAGCATATAGAGATTTACATAGCTTAGCTTGGGTATTTAAAATAATAATTTTTTCTAAGTTCTTGAATTAGGTAATTTAGGCGTTTGATAACGTCAACTAGCCAGATGTTTAGGGCTAGGGCTAAGCTAGGATACTGCACCAATGCATGTCATGTGCATAAGTATGACAACCTTTTTATTGCATATGTTGATTATTGGAGTGTTTAAGATTGTTATAATTGCTTTAATAACTGGTTATATGGCCAAGATATGTACCTACTTATATTATGCTAGTATCCACTCTCACTTAGTAATATGCTGAGGGGATAAACTTGTTCTATCCTTAGTTTAGAAGTTTGAGGTATGTTCGAGCTTTTAAGGGAAGATTTTTTTAGTGTGTTAGGGAGTCATCTTTTTGAAGATGCTCAAGATCAATTGAATTTAGATTTGTTGGAATACAATAGCTATGAAATGAAAAAAAAAAGAAAAAACAAAAACTTTGTACTTTTGACTTGTAAATATTGTAAATAGTTTGTGAACTCTAAGAACTCTAGTGGAAATATGTTCTATGATGAATGGAATATCATAAGTTTAAATAAGTGTTTAGCAAATTTTAGTATGTGATAAAGCATCCTTTGTTATGGGGATGTGATAAATTCTATGAAACTTATAACCATATCTAAATATATTAATATCTGTATGTTACTTTAAATATACTATATAAAATATTTTATTTGAAAGCAAAAATATAAATGACCATTTTTTTTATATACATTATTGTAATGACTTTAGTTGATTTTGATAATATTTTAATAGGTCTATAGTTTTTTTACCTAATATAATTTTTTCATGTTTAAAATCTAATTTATAGGTAAGTTAGAACAAGAATAAAGAAAAATAATTTTCTTAGAGTTAAAACACTTGCAAATATTAGATCGAAAAAGGACAATCTATTTTGAAATGAGTAAGTCAATTTATAGAAAAAAAGGAAAGAATTTTGCTTTTAATGGGAAAATGTTTTTTACTTAAAACACCTTTTCCACTAAAATAAATAAGGGAAAATAGGAAAAATTTTTTCCAAAAAATATTTTTCTTAAAACAAACAGGCTCTTAGTTTTTAAATGAAAGTTGTAGAAAACTTAAGTGCTGGGTTTGATAATCAGGGGATTTTATCTATGAACATACAAGAGGCACAAGTTAAGGACATCAATTCAAAGAGATATAGCAACCATATGTCTTAAAAGAGGAGTTATGATTATTAAAATGCTATGACAAGTATGTTAACGTTGAACATGTGAAATATCGAAATGTTTAGCACGTATGTTTAAAAAATATTAAAAATTGAAATTAAATTATATAATTTTGCTAATTATAATATGCTAGCTATTCTTCAATTTTATCAAAAAATTGTTTTGGCACATATTCTTTAATAAAATGTTGATAAAATTATATTAACTCATGTAATTATATAGTATCGCTTTTATTTTCTAAGATTTAAACAAAAAGCATACTCTAAGTCTTGTGAAATTACTTATATCTTTTTAACCACTAAAATAAACATTTCGATCTTTTGAAGGGAGTTAACAAAACTTATTCATGTAATTTGGCTCATGAAAAGGTGTAATTCCCCAAAACTTGGGAGGTTACAATTTGCTACGTGCCATCATCAGGTAATAACATGTTAAGGAGTGTGAACCAGTAAATTAGTCAAAATTTATAATATAAATACACATACGCCAACATTCAACATTACATTTCCATAATGAATATAAAATTGTGGCTCTATAAGCCCCACTCAATCCACTAAAGTACAATAATGATTTAGTTAAAAACTACTTAAAACAAAACCAAACTACTATAGTCTGGTAAACTCTTGAGCAACCTAGCATAATGTTAATCGTAATTTAACCAAACTTGCTCTAAAATCAACCAAATATTCAAGTGACAACAAGTGGTGTCTCCTATAATGTATCTTCCTAACATAATCCATAAGTAGAAAAGTTTGATCTCCTTGCACATGTCTTGATCAATACAATCTAAAGGAAACCACTGCCCTCATCCATATGATATTCATCATATCCTATTGACACACTCGTACACTAGATTCTTATTGACATCTATCTTAAATCGATACTTAAACTTATAGCTAAAAATAATAAAGTTCCTTGAAGGGTGAGCTAATGCTAACATGAAAATATGACATGTACATCTGCATGTACAAATGTTTCCATACACGCACGAGCATTGAATACAATAATGCAGTAACTATCCATTAATTATATTTATTTTAATCATGACAAGCAACAAAAGGATATTTATGACATTGCATAGATAAATATTTGCCATATAGTATTAAGTTTAGTTTTCCCTAACACCTAAGTAACCAAGTATCTAAAGAACGGTCTAAATCTACCTATAATATGTCCATTTATGACTCCACTCTAGATAACATCGTACATAGATCAATAAATGCCTTGCCAAATAATGGTCCTCGCTACAATGTTGGCTAAAGCTATGCATATGCAACACATCATTAGTTAAAGTTGGATAATCATTTAGTCCATTTAGATCACTAGCTTAATACGTACAATAACATAAGCAAGCATCTCGTACCTATCTTAAATAGCTCACTCAACACCATTTCAAACTATCTGCAACCTAACAACATAACAAATACCAAAATTAGATTGTATCTTCCTTATACAATAAGCTCACTACACTTTGAAGCTTTCATTCTTACCCTAGGTTTTCAAGGAAAACAAAGATAGATCTTTGAGAAAAGATGTTATCAATTTTTTTTTATTAAGGAAATCAATTTAGAAACATGTAATAATTAAATAAAATGGAAAATGAGTTTTAGAAAATCAAGAAAAATGAGTTGTGAGCATTTTGAGCACATAGCATCTGGATGCTATCTAACATGGCAATTGTACACCAATGTTCTATGGTAGAAAAGCCCTTAGTGTTTGGATGACAAAGCCCAAGGCATCTAGATATCTTCTACAATATATAGATTTCTGCGAATTGCAATGTGCCACCACTTTATTCTTTGGTCCTTACTTAAATCGCACTTACGAATACTTATGTTTGGATACTTCATACACATCAAAACTCCCTTTACTTCACTTTACAACAACAATTATCCATCAAACATAAAATCGACATCCCCTTTCTTTATAATCAAGTCTCTAACACATGTTATCAAAGATACAACTTTCCAAAAAAGAAAAGGAGATTGGAGGAGAGAGCTTACTTGTTGATGTGCAAAGTATTCAACCAACTTGCATAACAACTTGATAAGCTATAAGAACAACATAAACTTAATACAATTTTTTACTAGAATAACCTAAGAAACACCTAAATGACCTTCAAACAATCACTTACCTTGAAAATCCTCACTTCATTAATTTTTTTTCTAATTGCCAAATGCTAGCTAAGAATGACTATATATAATCCTTAATTTTAGATATGTTTAAGGAAGAATGTGTGGAAATTGCCTAATACTTGAAATGTGGGGGAGAAAGAGATAGGGGAAAGAGGGAAGAAAAAGATATGTAGTGTGTTAGGGGTGTTTCGGTGGTTTAAAAGGGGATAAGGATAAAATTGCGCTTAGAACTAAACCAAAATTACAAGCTTGCAATGGATTTTTCTTAAAAAATATTTTATTAAATCTATTTTGTAAAAGGTTTTGGGCATTTCTAAAGTTAAATTATAAAAGCGACTCTTATAAATTTAAATATTTTAGGGCAATATCATCTTACAATATAAAATAAAATTTTCCATAAGCTTTAGGCTTTCATCCTTTGCTCCAGCAAAATCTTACGCTCTTGAAAGTTTAACCCTAGATTTGAAAGCAACTTTATATACTTCCATTCTCTCTTCAACTTTTATTTTCTAAGTAGCTTTTCTTTCTATTGAGTTAGTAATAACTCTGATTTTAAATATATTTCATATGGTGATTTTATAGTTTTTCCCTTACATTTTTTTTGGTTTTCTTTAAAGAAATTGATACTTAATTGAGTAAAATTTTGATTTCAAGGTTTGAACGCGTTCTTGGATTGAAAAAGAAGAAAAGGAATCAAGTTTCACTTAATTTGGAGTTTAAATGAATGAGTTATGAAGTTTTGAAGTTACATAGTTTGGGAAACAGTTGTGTCCTCAGGCTGTGTCCATCCAGGAAAATTTGCCAAGGTCAGAAAGTTACATGACATGGGGACACGACTGTGTCCCTGGCCGTGTTTGGTGAAGAAAACGGGAACCTTACAATACATTATAAAAGGACATACTAGGGTTTCACAAACAACATTGGATATTCAAAAGTGAAGAGACTTGAAGAAAAGGAGAAGAAAAAGGCGACAGCAACACTCAACTTCAAGATTGAAGAGATTTATCATCAATAAAATGGGTTTTTCATGTTTTATTTATTAGTTTTGTTGAAATTCGTTTTTAGTTTCATCATGATAGCTTAAAACTCTTGTATTTAGGATTATGGAACCTAGGGTTTCATGTGACTATTAGATAGATTTATAATTTTCAATAAAGTTTCTATCTTTTTTTTATTCAATTATGTTATTTAATTGTTAATTGATATTTCTAGAGTATCAATGTATGATATTATGCATGATGATTGAGAAATTACATCTGTAATTAGATCTTGACATAATTGGAGAGAATTACATGTGTACTTAGAGATAAGATACATGTTTCTTCTGGAAAGTTGATTGTTTATGTGGGAATTCATTATACATTAATGCAATTTTAAGTTATATTACTAAGTAAAGAGATTCCGGTAAATAATTTAGGATTAGGGTTAATATGCTTGAGAAAGGTATTAACTTTAACTGTGAATCCCTCTGGTTAAGAATAATAGAAATTGAATTAAATATATTTTAAGCAGTCACATGTTAAACACTAGGGGAAATAATTCCTAAATACGTTATTGCATTCTTGAAGTTGTTCTTAGTTTTATTGCTTTCTAAATTGCTTAATCAAGTCTCATAATTAGGTTAGTTTGTTAATTTTAGTATTTTTAATTCATTTAACTCAACATGATTTTCTGGTTAGATAATAGAGCTAAAGTTAATATTAATACTCGAAGTCTCTGAGGGATTGACTCGGACTCACATCCGTTATATTTAAATTGATAGGTGCACTTGCCGAATATCAAGTTTTTGGCACCGTTGCCGGGGACTTTCAATATTAAGAACACTAGTTGCTTTATTACTTTGACCATTTTTTTTTCTTTTGTTTTCATTATTTATTTTTATTACCTAGAGCTACAATTGATTTTATATTTCTTGCCCTTGTAGTGAATGACCTGAAGCAACCCGGAAGATTTGGTAGAACTTAATCCTGAAATTGAGAGAACTATCTTTCAAAATTTGAGATTGCGACCTCGACAAATTGTGACGACCATAGACGACGAGTCAATCGTTGAGATTAAGGAAGAGGGTAAAGAGGCCAACACTCAATTCATCGAGTAAGAAGATCCACCACACATGGCTAACAATGGTAATGAAGCAAATCGGACCATGTCCGACTATTCAAGGCCTACACTTATTGGAGCTGACTCTAGTATCGCAAGGCCAACCGTCGCAGCTAATAACTTCCAAATTGCACCTAACATCATACAAATGGTGCAACAATATGTTCAGTTTGACGGTCTCCAAGATGAAGATCCGAATGCCCACATCTCTAGCTTTCTAGAGATTTATGATACATTTAAAATCAACAGAGCCACGGATGATGCCATCCGACTGCGGCTATTTCCTTTTTCCTTGAGGGGTAGAGCAAAACAGTGGTTGAACTCTCTACCACAAAATTCAATCACAACTTGTAATGAATTGGTAAAGAAATTTTTGGAGAAGTATTTCCTACCTGTGAAAACCATTAAACTTCGAAACGATATTTCTTGTTTTGCCTAATTGGAAGCGGAGACTCTATATGACACTTGGGAGTGGTTCAAGGACTTGCTCAAGAGGTGCCCACATCGTGGCCTCCTACTATGGATGCAGATTTAGAACTTCTATAATGGTCTCAATTTATCTACGAGACAGATGATTGATGCATCTGCAGGAGGTACTTTGAACACAAAGACACTTCAGCAAGCACAAAACCTAATTGAAGGAATAGTGATGAACAATTATTAGTGGGAAAGCACTAGAGCCAAGAAAAAGGCTATGGGAATTTATGATGTGGACTTGACCACTGCTTTGTCAACTAAGGTGGACCTATTGAGTAAGAAGATTGATGCACTCTCTATTGGCCCTCAATAAGTACAATTGGATGTAAGTGACTTTGGTATGCAGGGGTATGGAGCACAAGAACAACTGGAACAGGTAGATTATCTAGGAAATCTACCCATGCAACAAAATAACCCCTACAGCAACACTTATAATCCCGGATGGAGGAATCACCCCAATTTCTCATGGGGAAATCAAAACTAAGGCCAGCAGAAGACCAACTTTGGCCCACCTGGATTTCAAAGACCATTCCCACCTCTTCTTCCTCAAGAAAAGAAGTTCAGTGTGGAAGAACTTCTCACAAAATATATTCAAGGCAATGAGGCTCGCTTATCCAACATTGAATCATCGTTGAGGAATCAAGAGGCTTCTAATTGCAACCTTGAGAACCAAATTGGTTAACTTGTGAAGCTAATCTCTGAAAGACCACATGGAACACTCCTAGGGAATACCGGGGTTAATCCCAAGGAACATGTTAATGTTGTGACCTTGAGAAGTGGTAGAAAATTGCAAGTAGAGAAGAAGGATGGTGGGGAAGTAGTTGAGAAAGAAGTGAAAGTCAACCGTAAGGAAGATGCAAAGCCACTAAAATCAAAAGAAAGTATGGAACCATTGAAAGTGAACGAGTACAAGCCTCCCATCCCTTACCCGTAGAGCCTTAAGCAAAGTTACACTGATCAGAATAAGGAATTTGGTAAATTGCTTGATATTTTCAAACAATTACACATTAACTTACCTCTTGTTGATGTCATCTTGTAGATGCCAAAGTATGCAAAATTTCTAAAGGATCTTCTATTGAATAAGAGGAAGTTGGAGGAGCTTACAATTGTCACATTGAATGAGAAATGCTCGGCACTTCTCTAGAAAAAGCTGCCACAAAAATTAAACGATCCAGGGAGTTTCACGATTCCTTGTATGCTTGGCAATTTGTTAGTAGATAATGCTTTGGCAGACTTAGAAGCCAGTATAAATTGTTTAAAAAGTTAGGGTTAGGAGAATTTAAACTAACGTGTATGAGTTTTCAATTAGCTAATAGGTCTATCACATACCCTAGAGGCATCATAGAGGATGTTTTAGTGCAAGTAGACAAATTCATCTTTCCCGTAGATTTTGTCATACTTGATATAGATGAGGATATTAAGGTGCCAATCATTTTAGGTTGACCCTTCTTAGCCACCGCTAGGGCTGTTTTTGATGTTGGTGAGCATAAGTTGATATTATGGGTTAGGGATGATGAAATAGTTTTTAAAACTCCAGAGGCAACGAACAAATTTCTTAACTCAGAGGACATATGTCACAATGTTAATGCCACTAATGTTGTTATATCTACATGTGTACAGGAAACGCTTGCCAAAGATTCCTTAAGCTATTGCTTGTAAAAGGGAGATGAAAATCTGATGACTAACCCCAAACATGCAGAAGTGGTAGCTTAAATAGAAGTTCATGAATCTATTGTGGATAAAAAGGGGGTTGATCCACTTCATAAGCCAAAGGATCCTAGGTTAAGATCCTTCAACAAGAAGCCACCAATTTTGGAACCAAAACTGTCAAGAAATCATTTGGAACATGTCTTTATGGTGAAAAGTTCAAAACTTCCAATGACAACCGCATCTAAGCTAAAAGTGAACAAAATGAAGAAGTTTAGGCTACATGAATTTAATAAGTGGCATGATAAGGAGAGAAAGTATGGAAGTTATGCACCAATGAAATGGAATTGGCAAGGTCGATGGCCAAAGGGTAAATTTATACTCGTATGCAGAGTTCGAAAGCGAAATACAGGAGGAGTCCTATCTCTACCTGGATGAAGAATCATGAATGAGAAGATGTATCCCGTCGAGCTATTGACATTAACTATAGCGCTTCTTGAGAGGCAACTCATGTCTAACTTTGCTCACACTTTAGTTCTTTAAGTTTATTCCATTTTATTTTTCTTTTATCTAACTTTGCTTTGCTTCTTTTATTTGTTTCAATTTTAGTCATAGGCTTTTCCCTTTTAGTTTCATATTTTTTCTCTCTTTAGTTTTGCGTTGTCTTATTTTTCTAGTTTAAGTACTTTTAGTTATTTTTTTTTTAAGTTTCTTGTATTTTTAAATTCATTAATTGAACAAAAAAAAAAAAAAAAAAGAGAACAAAAAGTTACATGGGCATGGGACACGGTCATGTCCCAGCCTGTGTCCATCCAGACCCCTTCAATGAACTAACACCTACAAATAGTTACACTGGCATGGGACACAGTTGTGTCCCAGCCCGTGTCTGCCCAGCGATATGCCATCTGAACAGAAAGTTACACGGGCGTGGGACACAGTTGTATCCCAGCCCGTATGCATCCAGAATTTACTCTCGAATACAAGAAGTTACATGGGCATAGGACACGGTTGTGTCCCAGCCCATGTTCGCCCAGCACATTTCTTCATTAAATCCAACCCGATCCAAGTAGTCAATGGCAAATCGTGAAAAGTAAATCGTTCGGAGGAGGTCCAAATCTATTACATCATCTTTTACTCATGAGGGCACTATTGTCGAGCTACTAGCCACTCTTTCTCCACTAGAGTATCTTATGCTTCAAGGTAAGGAAGTATTAGTTTCTTTTTCAATATATGTATTTCCTTTTTCCCTATAATGTTTTTTCTTGTTTGATATCTTGCTATTGTGCTTTCTTAGTCGTACATTGAGGACAATGTACGTTATTAAGCATGGGGAAAGGATATATATGAATTTGTTACTGTTTAGGAGACCAATTATTCACATTTGACCCAATTAATTTTTAAATTAACTTACAATAGGTGATTAACAAGTGTTGAGCCAAATTAACTGTGTCATCTTGATCATTATTGATCTTATTATACTTTACTAGAATTGATTAGTCAAATCTGTGGAGGGCAAAGTTATGAGTTATTTAGCTTATGACTTTAAAACTTGAGATTGGAGCAACGCCATAGTTGAGAGTTAGTCATGGTTATTTTTAAATTTACTTTTATGTATACCTTTCTCTTAGAAATTTTTAAGAGCCCTATAATTTTTAGCAAACAAACAAATGAAATTCTTCTTTTGAGAAACCCTTGAAAAATCACAATGATTGGAGGTCAAAAATAACAAGTGTATGAATAGAAAAAATTGGTAAGGATTCGTCTTGGTCCGTCAGAAGAGCGAGATTGAGTCCCAATGCCAATTCTAATGAAAAAATTGGTATGGATCGGCCTTGGTCCATCAGAAGAGTAAGGTTCTTTCCCGCTATCAATATAAGGAATAAGTTGATATGGATCGGTCTTGGTCCGTCAGAAGAGCGAGATTATTTCCCTTTACCAACACAATTGTGCTTCAATAAAGTAAATTTAAAAGACCTCCCAATAAAAGCATGAACTAGGGGGATGATCAGAGGATGAGTGGATGTAAAATGTGTTTATTTTAGATTATGGCGCTTGGTGAGATGGAAGAGAGAATTGTATACACTTTAGTCAAATGGACAAAATTTTTATGACTCTTTCCTAGTTGGTGAGATGTTAAATCCAATTGTTAGTTTAAGAATCCTTGGTTAAATGACTCGAGTAAACTTCGACTTTCATAAATTAACTAATGAACTCTAGTATTAAGTATTGTTGGAGCATTTGAATATGGTCAAGTGAAATTATGACATTGTTAAGGGTGAAATTGGTTGACTTTATTATTGCAAGTTAGTTGAGAATGATTTTCTTACTTTTCTATGGGTCAAGTGTATTCATTCACTGGTTTCCTAAATAGTGAATAAATTTTGTTTAGCGTTTTTTGTCCCGAAAGTTTTGTTTTGATTTATTTGCTTGAGGACAAGCAAATGCTCAAGTGTGGGGAAGTCGAAAAACTTGATATTCGGCAAGTGCACCTATCAGTTAGTCTCATACACAAAGCAACCTAATCACTTAACTTTTGGAAAACTCTTCCTTGATATTTAATATCCTATTAGGTTTTTTAACTTTAATGAACTTCAACTGCTCATCTAAGGTCTCAGGTATAGTTACTTGAACCAACTTAACTTGAACTTCTTCAACAAAGATTCTTAGAGCTTATTTCATATGCTCTCTATGTTGATGCCACTGTAACCTTAAGCATAAAGATTTTATGAGATCTCAAGGCCTAATAAAACTTGGACTCAACTTCCCTCTTAGTGTTCATTCAAGCTAGTTGTAGGTCAACCTATGCCCTTCATTTTATCTGCTCATGTACCTAAACTCTTGATAACTATGCACCATTTAACTCTACACCAAGCTTGTTGTCTAACATTCTATTTAACCCCAACTCTTTATCCTTCTCATAACTTAACATCTTTTGATACTATCCTTTTGAGTTCGTTTATGTCCCTATTTGAGATCTACATTTCCTCTCCTTGGCTCATACACTATGATGGCTTTTCCTTTACCTAGTCAATAAGTTCCTTTCTCTATCATTGATTTAGATTCTTGTCCAATCCACTCAAGTCCTTTCAGTTCCACCTTAAGTTTTGTCTATTTGACTTATACCACTCCCTTACTACTCCCTAACCTATTGGCTTATAACTACTACTATCATATTCATCTAATGGCGCTCTTGATTCATGTATGATTTCCATCCCTGATCTCTAAGGCATATAAATACTCCCTTTTTGCATTACCCCTTTGCTTATTCCACTTCGCCTTCATTCGCGATTTGATTATGCTACCATCAACTCTTACTTAACAATCCTAGCATTAGCATCTTTCCTCTAACACCTACAAATTATTCCTCCATCACCATATCACATCAATATAACTTAGCAATACTAATCTCTAACCTTGAAAGGTTTAAAAGCATGATTCATTATCATGTAACACTACCTTTTCACTTCTTAGCTTGCTGCACCTTTTTACTCAATAGCCTTCTTAGGTTGTTTATCCTCAAGATTCTCCTATCTCCCCACTTCTATTACTACTACTATTTTTCACACTTAACCTTATTATTAGATTGTAGGAGAAAAGCTTATTATTACCATTTTTGTTATTATTATACGTATACACTTTTTATTGCTATGTCACATTAATGTAATTATTATATTTGTAAGTTATAAGTTGGCCAATCCATTAATTATCATCGCTTTTACGTCTTTTGAGATTTATAGCACATTTTGAGACCTTCTATTGAGCTTTAATAGGTTTTGTTGGGTTTTGTCGTACTTCGTCATTTCTTGTTACCTTTTTAGTTGTTGGTTCTTATTTTACTATCATGGTAACCTAGGTTATAGATATAAAATTCACTCTTCTCAAAACTTTGTTATACACCATTAATTGCTTGTCACTTACTACTTGTATACTTTATTGCATTCGATCCAAGCTTTAATTCCTTAGTTGTAATCATAAATCTTCTCTTACTTTAGTTCTTAAATTCTTAGTGCTGAGGTGTTTTCATATTACACATCTCAATACACATACACATAATTTGGGATGAAAAGATAACAATACACGACTTGACTTCACTAGGACAATGCCAACAACTCGACTTCACTCACAAGACAGGACTCAACATGACATGCCAAAAGGGTTGATGATAATTGACACACTTAACACAACTCTAATGTATCGTAAAGGAAGAAAAATCCATTTGTCCCATCTCACGTGTATACATGCCAATGCGCATATAGAACATTGATTCATATTTTAATCTTTTACTTGATTTATCGCTATCATTATTTTCTATTAGTCTTTAAATCAATAGCTCATTATTATTTTGGTGTCACTGCTCATTTATAACTAATTTAGTGAAGTGGTTTCCTATTTCACCTTAATGCAAAAGTTGACATTTATGATTCATAAATTTTGATTGTATCATATGTTTTGCGTAAGAGATATTTGATCTATTACTCATGTCTACCAAATCTTTTACATTCACAATTGGTTATTTTCTTCATATTTAAGTCTAGCTATGAATCTTTATCATTTTATAAAGATTAGATTCCTTTGTTACTTTTCTATCGTTTATTGATTTTATGCCATAAACATGAACTAAGGTAATATTGTTGGGTCTTAAATATGGATTTATACATATAAATATACTTGCATGCTAACTTTTTAATGTTCCTATCCTTGTTATGAGTCAAGTCTTTTCTACCTAGTTCCTTTTGAAAAATTTTATGAGTGGTAATGAGCATAACAATGGAAAAAGATTAACCTACCTCCTTACTCCATCACAACTTTCTACTAATAACTTATCTTAAATTTATTGTAGGAATGGGAAAAAAGAAAAAAATAGCCATAAGAATGAAAAATAGTACTGGAAGAACAAAGCGTAGGTATATAAAACTTAAATGAAAGTAATAGGCTAAACAATAGAATCACAAATAGTAAAAAAGTAGATTAGTAAAGGAAAATAAAACATATGTAAATAAGGAGAGTCACCAAGTCTTATACAACCTAATAGGAATCAAGCCCCTAGACTGATTATACGAAGTCAAGCTATAAGACTCTAAGGACTCAATTGGAGAATATTGGCTAGAAGCCTTATCCGAGATGGAAATTTTTATCTTAACCTCTGTGTTCCCCTTTTCTACTAACTTAACTACCCAACTTTCATGTGTGCCAAACCTACCGAACAACTGTACTATGATAAGATATCCAAGCAGAAGGCCTCAATACTATCCTAGCTTAGCTCCTGAGTTGATCGAAAACATTTGACCCTAACCCAAGCTGACTACTCTACAACAGGACTAATTAGGCCCGACTTGATCCAGATCAAGTTGGCCCTTGATTGCAGTTCTTCTCGTCCACTTGTATTATATTATTGAAATAGAGCCACTAATTGATATGCGTCTTTTGGCATGATATTCTAAAAGGATTCTTTACTTTTCTATACTGAATATTTTTTATCTCTTTTATCCTTTCTAGTATGTTTTATGTAACCTAACTGTAAGAATACCCTTTTATATTTTCATACATATAAAGTAACCCTAGTGGATGGATATATAAAGCCCCACTTAATTGTACATAGACATCAATCCTTAACATCAGAATTTAATTAAGTTTCCTGTAAGTAACCTTAGTGTTCTTATTCTTATCTATTCCCTTTAGTAAGGAGTAGTGGAAAGTGACATTTTAGTTTGGACCAATGACTGATATCCGATGGATTGTAAATCAACTAAGATCACTTGGTGTGTCATATCCATTCATAGTTGCCCAAGCTTTACTAGTTTTTTCTTTATTCTCTTTTTTGCTCGCTTTGTTGTGTTGTTTCTTTATGTATCTGACCCTGAAGATGGATCTACTTCGCTAGTATCAAAGCATAGTTTCAAGAGGGAGCGTATGAAGTTGCAGTGAAGTCATAGTGAAGTCTTGGTTTGCTTTGTTGTAAGTGGCTACTATGTTCCTTTTGTAGCTACTGTAGTGTGTTTACGTGGAGTAAGTTTGGAGTTGTGAGCTATGTAGTGAAGATTTGTATGTTGGTAAGTGTAGTTTCATTGTTACTCTATTCTTACTGTGTTTTTCACTAGGAAAGCAAAGCTACTTCATTTTTGTTTTGTTCAAGCAATTATTGGGTATTAAAGTTATTATAGTTTATTAACTGAAGTTTTAGGTAATACGGTAGTAGTTTTTTTCCATGTTTTGTATTGTTAATTTGTTCGAGAAGTATTGTACCATGTTGGATTTGAGTGTTCAAGGTGTTATTGGTGACTAGAGTAGTAGTGCTCAACTTGGTCGCGGTCATAATGGTACTAACACTCCAAGATCAATTGATGATAAGCTTGATAGACTCACTTATCTTGTTGAGAATCTAGTCACTGCAATGTAAGTTAGTAGACAACAACCCTATGGTATATAGCACCATAACCACCAGAGAATGCTCCTGAGAGACATTATGGCTAAGGTAACCAAGCTATTCACTCAGTTTAACCCACTTGAGCTAAGAGAGTTATAGACCAAGCTACTAGACGAAGGTTAGAATTAGAGGAGATTGAGGAAGATAATGAGGAGGTTAATGCTAAGGAGTATGGAGACGAAGAAGAAGAGGTTGGTTATTACTAAGCATAAGAGATAGGATATTGAGCTCCTTGAGGATTGGACAATGTCGAGGTCTAAATTCCACCTTTCAGTAGTAGTGAAGATGCAGATAAATACTTGGAGTTAGAAGAGAAGGTGGAGAAGGTGTTTGACTGCTATAGGTATATAGATGCTATCAAGATCTGACTTGTTGCACTTGAGTTCTTTGGGTATGCCACTATGTTGTGGAAATATTTGAATGCAGCTAGAGCGAAGGATGGAAGATGAGGTGTAAGAACTTAGGATGAGATAAAGAGGATGTTAAGGGGTAGATTTGTACTCGAGACTTACTTATAAGATATATTTGCAAAGTTGCAGGAACTTCGCTAAAGAGGTCGATCTGTTGGTGACTATCTAAGAGAGTTCTAGATGCTTATGATTTGAGCCAACAAAGAAGAACTAGAACTCGTATAGTATTGAAGTTCATTTTTAGGCTCAAGTATGAGATTCAAAACATTGTGGAAGTATAGAGGTTTTATACCTTAAAAGAGGCAATTAAGATAGCATAAAGGGTCGAAAAGTAGAGGAGAAGTACTTTGAACCTACTTGGGTCAACATTCTCTTGAGCCCCTATTCTGTGCTAACCTGTTCAAGCTAAGCCAAGGAGGCCATACTAAGATGAGGAGAGGAGTGATTGACCTGATGATAGCTAAATAGGCTAGTCAAGTCGAATTGAGGCTAAGCTGACCCCAAGAACATATGAGAAAGGACAAGCCTTCGGATGGAAGACTAATGGGGTGAAGTACTATAAATGCCTAGGCTTTGGACACATGGTAGCTGAATGTCCAAACCGATGTGTCATGGTACTATGAGGAGATATAGTGGATAACACCAACGAGAGTAAGCCTGAGGAGGAGAATGATGTTGGAAAAGCCAAAGCCAGGGAGGAAGAGAAGACACCTGTTTATGCCGACTAGGGAGAGTACTAAATTCCTTACCAAACTTCGAGGAAGACCAACGGGAAAATTTATTCCATACTAAGTGTACCATTGAAGGACAGTTGTGCACCATCATAGTGGATGGAGGAAGTTGCATTAACGTGGTTGCACAGTCCTTCGTATAGAGGTTAGGTCTACCGACCTCTAAGCATCCCCAACTTTATAAGCTATATTGGCTGTATGACATAGGTGTTTTGCACATGATTGAACAAGTAATTGTGCTGTTCGGTATTAAGAGTGTATATAGAGACACTTGATCTAGAGCACTTTACGTGCCTAAAGGAAATGTTCCTTAAGTTATAGGTAGAAAATCAATAACTAATGGCAAAGCTAAATGAAAAGGAGTGATACAACATCCTTTTACCATTAAAGGATGCCTCCAATACCACCACCACCACCACTAGTAGTTGAGAACAACCTCAAGTTATCCCATTTGCGAACTAGTGGTTATATATAGCAATGCTCTAGCATTAGCTTGAAGCAACTGTCCTACCTAGTCCGAGACCAATTTAGACTACATCTTGGCCAATAAGAACTTGGATGAAATCGAGAAATACATTAGAGTGCTCACTAGTCTTAGGGATTTAAGGAAGATTGAGACTTTTGATCAATTCTCTCTTAGCGATCTCCCTTTACTAAGGAGATTTAAATGACTTGCTACCTTAGTACATCAAGCTCTTAACCTTCAAGTATTATGACAAGATTGGATATCCTAATAATTATCTAAGTCACTTCAAGGCAATGATGAATTTATCTGATGGTAATGATTCAATTGCTTATAAAGCTTCTCAGTATGTTAAAGAAAGTGCCTAAACTTAGTTAAATGCTTTAAAGCCAAACTTCATCTTGAGTTTCCATGAGCTTAGCTAGTTTTACCACCATTTTATGGAAAGCAATGGATTACCTCACTTGATTCAATACTACCATACTTGAGATACAAAACATCGATATGTTTGTTGTTCTATACATTGTGATCCATGGTGTCAAATTGTTAGCGCGGAAGATACCAAAAAATCTTGAAAGGTTTAGAGAATATCAGGCAAGTGCACTTATCAATTTTAATATAGCAGATGTGAGTCTCAGTCGATCCTTCAGAGACTTCGAGTACTAATATTAACCTTAGCTCTATTATCTAACCAGAAAATTGTGATGAGTTGAATAAATTAAAAATACTAAACTTAACAAACTAACCTAATTATGAGACTTGATTAAGCAATTTAGAAAGCGATAAAACTAAGAACAACTTCAAGAAAGCAAATAACGTATTTAGAAATTATTTCCCCTAGTGTTTAACATGTGACCGCTTAAAATGTATCCAATTAAATCTCTATTATTCTTGACCGGAGGGATTCACAATTAAAGTTAATACCTTTCTCAAGCATATTAACCTTAATCCTAAATTATTTACTGGAATCTCTTCACTTAGTAATATAATTTAGAATCGCATTAATGTATAATGAATTCCCACACAAACGAACAACTTTTCGGAAGAAACATGTATCTTATCTCTAAGTACACATGTAATTCTTTCCCATTATGTCAAGATCTCATTACACATGTAATTTCTCAATCATCATGCATAATATCATAGATTGATACTCTATAAATATCAGTTAACAATTAAATAACATAATTGAATCAAGAAAAGATAGAGACTTTATTGAAAATTATTAATCAATCTAATAGTCACATGAAACCCTAGGTTCCATAATCCTAAATACAAGAATCTTAAGCTATCATAATGAAACTAAAAATGAATTCCAACAAAACCAATAAATAAAACATAAAAAACTCTTTTTGTTGATGATAAATCTCTTCAATCTTGAAGTTGGGTGTTGCTTTCGCCTTTTTCTCCTCCTTCTCTTCAAGTCTCTTCTCTTTTAAATGTCTAATCTTCCTGCGAAACCCTAGTATGTTCTTTTATAATATATTGTAAAGTATCTTTTTTCATCACAAGACACAACCTGGGACATAGTCATGTCCTCAGGTCGTGTAACTTTCTGACCTTGGCAAATTTTCCTGGATGGACGCAGCTTGGGAACATAGTTATATCTCAGACTATGTAACTTCAAAACTTCAAAACTCATTTATTTGAACTCCAAATTGAGTGAAATTTGATTCCTTTTCTTCGTTTTCAATTTAAGAACGCATTCAAACCTTGAAATCAAAATTTTACTTAATTAAGTATCAATTTCTTTAAAGAAAACCAAAGATATAAGGGAAATACTATAAAATCACTATGTGAAATATATTTAAAATCAGAGTTATCAAAGTGCAACCACATTTATTAGAATAGATGCTAAAATCAAGGCCCTCCATGAGTTTAACTAAGCTAGGTTGATCACAAAACAAGATAAGAACTGCTACTCAGTTAAGGACTAGCATAGTCTAAAAGACATAAGGGCTTGTCATGTGATAGGGATGATAGACAAAGTAGAAGTACAATCCCCTCCTATTGGGATCACACCCTACTTAATCGACCTCTAGGGAAAATCTTCTTAAAAATTAAGAAAAGTGGAATCTTGCCTTAGCTAGAGAAGATGAATGCGACCCCTCTAGGTGTAACTTAGATAGGTATTTTGACTTCCAACGAGATAAGGTGTACAATATTGATGAATGCCAAATCTTCTAAGGTGAATGGCTTGTAGTTTTAGTCTCTACTAAAGCGAACAAATCCCCTCTTAAGTCTTAGCCTCCACAAAGGTGAATAAACCTATAATCTCCTGGACCATATTTGATTGAATGGATGATTTGGCCTCTCCATATCACCAATTGGGATATTGTTATCATATTGGACTAAGGTATGAAATTTGAGGTACTTCGGATAGCCATTATGTCGTTGGTCACAATATTTTAAAAAAGAAACTAACTATGATCTACTTTTGTCTAATGGAACCCTTCATATAAAAGCCAACTAGGATCTACTTTAGTCTAAAAGACCCCTTTTTATAGAAGTTCGACCCTAATCTACTTCAGTTTAATGGACTTCTTATTGCTAATTGAGACTTAATGGCCCATAGTCTTTTACGACCTCTTAAAAGTCTTACAACGATTAGCTTTAGTATCTACATGAATAGAAGCACTGGTACTGTAAACTCCCAAATATTAATATATTAGTTTAGGAGTGTCTTTGAATACTAAAATCTTTTTATAGAAAATATTACTTAATATCGTTGATATAAAAAAAAATAGGGTACATGAGAAATATCTAGAAGATTTCAATCAAGCTTTGGTGCAACAGGAACAATTTTGAAATTACTAATGTAAATTTATTCTTAAGAAATGTGAGATCTAATGTCCATCAGTAAACTAAGCCAGATCATAAGTGGCTCATGATGATAAAAATATATCACCAATTGTAAATTCATAGTAATTCAAGTGTAATTGATAATAGAAATCTTAAATACCCAAAACACTAGTATTCATAAAAGTATATTTGGTAACCTAAAACATATCATTCAAAATTTCCTATTCAATAATAAGAAACTTTTATGTAAACAACTACAAACAAATATCAATATTGAATGAGCATTTTCAAAAGGATTGATATGAATATATATATATTGATTTTTCTTTTCTAATTTATAACTTATTCTGATAGAGTATTTCTAAAGGACTGTAAATTGTTATATGCATTCATTTATCTTATAAATATATTTATTATCAAAGATTATACAATTTAACAAGATAGATATATTTATTTATCCCTATTATTATAATAATAGTACATGTTATATGTATAAACTTATCTATATGTATGAGTTAATTATATTTATAATTTCATAATTTTCTTTACTTATTATCATATTAAAAAAATAGTTACATATATGTCTAAGTATATGTATTGGTATTATTTTGAAGTATACTTAGTGTTATTATATAAATAATATATAAATATTTCTCGTACAACATGCATTTCTATTTTCTATTCAATATAACCATTGCTTTCAATAGTTTTTATGATTATTTATATAACAAGTGTTTATTCTATTTCATATGTAGCTAAATGGTACTTTTCTTTTATTTTTTTTTAGTGTAAATTATATTTTTATACGTTGTGTTATGACTCTTCGAAGAATATAAGTCACAATGTGTTGTGTGTAATAGATGTATTAGATATATGAATGAGACAATATATTGAAAGTTCCAAAAACATTTGTTCTCGTAGTCCACTTATAAAATTCTTTATGGATAATAGCCAAATTAATAAATAACAAAGCACTTATATGACTAAATGGGAAGGAGTTACATAAATAGGTTGAAATAGTAATTGAAAGATATTTGAGATATTCACTTAGTATCCCTATGATGATACAATTACCAATTCAAATGAGACTTTATGGAAAAGTATATCTATTAAAGGAGTGCTAAATAATAAAATTGTAAAATAGAATTTCCTAATTAAGTAAATTATGAGTAAATTATACATAGAACTTTAGAAAGGAAATATATATTATGAAAAATATATTCAAGAGACATAAAGAACCATATCATGCTATAAGAAATGGTATCATGTATTTTCTAAATTTTCAAGATAACCTATTGGATGTTGGGATAAAGTTAGTATGAGTATCTAAACTTTCATATTTTTTCATTTTGGTACTGAAACTTTAAATTCATTCATTTTAGTAGCCTAATTTTTTAAATAAAATAAATTGGTATCATTATTATAATGGCTATTATTATAAAATGGTAGATGTCACGAATTGAGGATGGCCTAGTCGTGGCAGACGCCGTATACTGTACGAAGAACCCCTGATTGGTTACCCTTCCAATCAAGAACTCTTCACACAATATATAAGGCTCTACAACTACTAGTTTCCAAAGAACATCCAGACTCACATGATATCATTACACAAACATATTTATATAAAATTTAAGTTATAAAACTTACAATACACAGCGTTTAAGTATGTCTAGGTCTATAATAATAAAATAAACAAAAGTACATGAGTAATAGTCCACTTAAACTATTCTCTCTCTGTACACAGGACAGTTCGCTCTTGCCCAAGTCCCCAGGCTAACCTGTGGCATCCCTCATCCTGTCTCTACGAACAGGTTATCCTGCAACAAAAGTCTAAAGGGGTGTAAGCCTAAGCTTAGTAAGCAAAACCCTTAGCCACACCACAAGCAAGTTATAAGTACATTATATTCAAGCATATGAATGAATGATCAACCAGTATGCCAAACAATACGTATAATTAACTAGTTCATATACGTAACTCAGATTTAACGCCCTTCGAAGTCAGGGTTGGAGTTTACACGACACCAATCAGATCCGGGTATTATACTAGAACTTACTTTACTACGGAATTCCACATTCCGTATTTATATCAAATAATTCTTTTATTTTCAGAAAACCCAAGTTCTAGTATAATTGTGAGTGGGCCCCCACAGTCCACACTCACCCCTAAACGGAGGCCTCTAGACTCGACCCTTAGCCAGGCGGTTGGCGCCTCCAATGCCTAGTATTCCCACAGGCCAAGGTAAGGTCATTTTGTACGAGTGCACCATACAGAACCAAATAAATAAATAATATCAACCCTCGAATGGCCTCTCTTTACCTCCGTGTGATGTGACGGCCGGTATAGTATCCATGCTATGCATGTTAATGCATGTCCCAATTTCTTTTTATAGGCCGAGTATAATTAGGTTCAAATTATGCTATGACCATCTAATTGTACACACATTCATTTTCTATTCTACTATGCAACAAACATAGCATTTTCTGTACTTAAAGTAAATTCACAATAATACACATGGTTATATACACAAGCATTTTCCCAAACCCCACACAATAATCAATTAACAATAGTATTTAAATCTACTATCTACAATAACAAAACAAGCATGGAATCATTGGGTAAATACTCACTCGGCCATGGTGATTCGTCCTAATCGTAGTAGTCGATCGGGAGGTCCTCACGCTCCTCAGGGTCACCTGATCATTACGATTTGATAAGGCTAGTAAGTACTTAAATTAACTAATAATTCTAAACATTTAATTATCTAATTCTACTTAGACTACTATCAACTTTTACCCGGTTAGACTTTAATTTTAATCGTATGTAACTTTTTCGTTTTATTTCTGATATTTATGAATTTATAGTCATTTTTTATCGTTTTCGGACGTATATTCATACGGTAATGTCTGTTTTGGATGTTAAGATCCCTATTTTCCATTATGAACTAAATTTATAGAAATTTTTTAGCTATAATGCTTAAGTATTCTTATTACTTATATTTATAGCCTTTATTCCTTAAATTCTTATAATTAAGGAATTTACTTTGTTATTACTAATTCATATGTTGAATTAGGTAAAATCTAAATTAGAAGGTGTATTAGAATTTACTAATTTAAGTATCTAATTACCTATACTTTTCTTATTTTTCTTATTTTCTAAACCTATACTTATGTCATCGCTTACATCATCTTTTGCTTATGTCATCATGTGCTTATGTCATCATTCATCTCATCATTTGATTACATAAGCATCACCTCATGCTTATGCCATATGTACATGTCTTATGTACATTTGTTCCTTACTTTAGTCTTATGTACATATACCTTATACATACATATACTTATACATCTACATATATTTATGCCGTATTTATACATGTATTCCTACTCATATACCTATACGGTTGGATACGTATTTTTATACTAAAAATTCGTATGCCAAATTTTCCCTTAAGAAAATCCTCTTAATTTCATCCTTTTGTATTTCTATGTATGTATTTAGTATAGTATACACATATATAGTTAGATATGGTCTTAAGTTAGGTTATGTATTTGATAATTACTTATGTATAAAAGTTCACATACTTGTATTCCTTTGGTATTTCTTTATGTACACATATCTAAGAGTACATACACATGTATTTCTTCCATTTCCTTCATGATTCTTCATTTTCTATACTTAAAGATGGAAACTTTGTTTCCTCTTCTTCAAGATATCACTAAACACCTAACTACTTATCTAATCTACCTAATTAACTAACTAATGAATAACAAAAAGTAACATAAAACAACTTAAAGACATACCTTTAATTGTGTTAAAGTTTTGGAGACAAAAGCAAAGGAATGAAAGTGAAAGAGGAGAGGGAAGTTCACGGCATGGAAAGGGAAGTTTTGATTTGTTTCTTTTGTTTGATTCTAATTATGGAAGGCAACAGATGGTGGGGTCTAGAAGGGGAAGAGGTGGACGGCAACAATTAAGGGGAAGGGAAAAAGAAAAATCAAAAGAAAAGAAAAGAAAAGCCATAATTAAGGAAGAGATATTTTCCTTATCTCTTAAGTGTAATTTTTTGACTTTTCGAAGTGTTGACTTTAATAAATATGTGTTGACTTGGTCAACCCTTTGACTTTGGTCAACATGCATTACCTTAGTCAACATTCCTTAAGTATGTGCAATTTTGTGCACATAATGTAGTAATTAAGGGAAATTAGGGGAAAAATGAAGGAAATGAGGTATTTGATGAATTGATTAGCAAACATAGTTGATGAGGTCTTACTTTAGGTCTTTATAGCTTATATATCTCATTTGATAAACTACTTTGAATAACAAATGCAAAAAGTACAAATTTGAGTATTAAAGTTTACTATATATAACCTAATCTTCAACTATTACCCTAACTCTAAGTGAAACTATCTTAATCACTTACTTAAGAAGTAAATATAATCTATGACTCATTATCTTAATTTCTAATGAATTACCTAAGGACTCGATCATATAAACATGAATGAGAGTTATCTCTAACCTTTTACTAGTGAATTGGACAAAAGATGAGCATTATATTATCAATTAGGGTTTTAGGGTATATCATGTTGGATTAGTGCACATATGTCTTTAAGATAATCATTTTTTTAGGGTTTCTATCACTTTTGAATAAAATCTTTAGCATTTAGAAACATTTAGGGTAGAAAAGTTTCATACGCGATTGAGTAATTCTTTTAGGGTTTTCATTTTCATTAGCCTTGTCGACTCCTAAATTGACTAACATAGTCGAGTCTATTACAAAAGCTAGGTTGATAATTTAGGGGTTTACAGTAGAATACTAATATAAATACAATAACTTTTACTTTATTTCCATTTTAGTGCTTAAACTTTATTTTTTATTTCATTTTAGTACTTTAACTTTTTAAAGTAAAACAAATAAATATTATTTATAACAGCTGTTATAATAGAAATACTAATTTGTTTCATTTAAAAAATTAGGGTACTAAAATGAATAAATTTAAAGTTTAGGTATTAAAATGAAAAAAAAAAATGAAAGTTCGAGTATTTCTAGTGGATTTATCCCATTAGATGCCATTTCAATCATAACGTATGATATATATACGTAAATGTTTGTGCATATATAAGTTTATGTTATATCCTTTAGTAATAACATTACTAACAACTTTATAGTGATATTACAAGTGACATAATCAACGATAATAGGCAATATTCAAAACTTACGATAACTATATATCTAACAAAAATATAAATATCAAAATGTCTATTGATAATATTATTTGCATAAGTGAAATGATGGCATAACAAATTCTAGATAGACAAAACATAGGAAAGCTAGAAAATCTTATTGATAAGATTCAATAGGTGAACAATTATGACTTTACAAAACCATGAGACAAATCTATTATATAACACACATATCGCATCTTAAAAGTGAAAACATTTTGAAATAGAATTTGATTACTAGGTTGAAAAAAATAAAATTATTAATAAATAAAATCATGAGATAATCCCTTTTAGATCCTAATGAAGTTTTGAAAATCTTACTAGAACTAAATTTATTTAAACAAACAAAACTCTAAAAATACGAATTATAATTAGAGAAGTATTGGAGGCTAAAAGCTAACTGAAAAGCGACAAAATTAGGTAGTTTAATTAGATTTTATATAATAAAATAAAAAACATATTTTAATAGGATGGCTACATATTGTGAGACAATATACAAAACCCTATTCCATATTTATTGCCTTCATATTTACTAACTTTCATTAAACTTGTTTTATTGTATTTTTTTTTTATCTTTTAATAATCCCACCCATTCTCATGCTTCGACTCCCTTTTCAATCCCAACAAGATTAAGACACCCTCTCTTTTCTTCAATTCTCAAAATATCCCACAAAATCTAGTAAAATCCTTCTCCGGTATGCAAAATCTATCTCCCTTTCTCTCTCCTTTGTTGAAAATCTCTCTCTAATTTCTCTCTCGCATTGGACTACCTTCTAGCCTATTTCATTTCTTTCTCCTCTTTGTTCTCTTCACTTTCCTTTCACTTATATGCAGATTTACTTGCTTATTGGAAATTCTCTCTCGCATTGGACTACCTTCTAGCCTATTTCATTTCTTTCTCCTCTTTGTTCTCTTCACTTTCCTTTCACTTATATGCAGATTTACTTGCTTATTGGAAATTCTCTCTCTCTCTCTCTCTCTCTCTCAAACCCTTTTGCAGTTACAAAAACATACCAACTTTGCTTCTTGAATCACTTTTCTTCTTCACTCCCTCTCTTGCTCTCTCATGAATCTTATCTCTTTCTCACTCTAACCCTTAAGTGCCACCTTTCATTGTACTCTCTTGGATCCATCTTCAAAATTTTTATTCAAATAGATCTCACTTGCTTTCCTGTCACTTCTCATTTTTACCCTCAAATTTCATCACTTTTGCTTGCTCCACTCCAAGATTTCTTTCCTTAGACTATGGTTTTGCGATCAACAACAAGACATGGTACTAGCATAGATAGAATCATAAGCACTAAGGGCTTAGTGCACTATTAAGAGCTCAATGGTGCTGGGTGCTCTATTTGTTGTTGAGGAGGATAGTAAGGAAACTTTTTTCTCTTTCATTTCTTTTGGTGCGAAAGTAAATGGAGGTAATCAATTCAACCTTTCTTTAACCAAACTTATTTGGTTAAAATTACTAATTAATTATTATTTAACTGATCATAAAACTAATAAGAGCTATGTTGTAAAATTTCAGTGAAGTTTGCAAGCTGAATTGTGGAAACATAAATCGGTCATCTGTAGCTTCAATTTGCTTCTTTGTTTTATGGAAGTAGTGGAGGAAGATCCTAGGATCATAGTTGATTTAGAGATATTTGTCCTTTTGAGTTGACTTGCTTCTTTGAGGCATTGTTTTGTAAGTCCCTGCCATCCATCCTCTTCAATGTTGAAACGGAATAAATAGGAACCAACTCAAGAGAACAGGCATATTTTAATTTTTGTGAAGCTCTCTATTCTAATAGGATGAAATAGGCTTATTAAAGTGTTAAAAAAAAATGAAAAATATGAATAGGCATACTTCACCATAAATCCTATAGAATAAGTTTAAGTATGTAATTGGGCGTTAGATACAATTTATATATGGACAAATGGAAGTATATAAATTGACATAAACTTATGTCCAAACAAAAAAAAAAAAAAAGAAGGAAGAAAGGAAAAAGAGTGATAAATTATTCTCTGTCTTATGGAGAATGGATATGAAGTAAGAAAGGGAAATGAAAGAAACGGATATACAAAAACTTGCCTTTTACTCTCATTTAAATAAATAAATAAGTTTTGTTAAGTTAATTGATGACAAGCATAGGTATTAATCCATTTACGCATAAATATATATTATAGATTTCCGTAAGTTTTATTGTATACACTATTAATAATTCACATGGAGTTAAAAGTTCAACACGTCGGAGCACATATATATACATACATATATACATACATACGTAGGTGTACATATATATGGTAAGAGGTTTCTTTTTGGATTATAGATGCAACACTCTACTTAAGTTGCATACATTAAGCTTAGACAAACTATGAAGTCGTAGCAATCGATTTTGAAATGTATGTTGTTTGTATGCATTACAAAAGTGGATAAGAGGGATGCCTATAGATAAGTATATCTATTGTTGAGACAATGAAAATATAGACTTCCATTTTCTATACCTTCACTTCATAATAGATGCTTAAAATCAAGATATATATAAGAATGGATAAGGATAAGGTTGTATCAGATTTTATAGGATTTCAAATTTTGAACACAAGGCTTATATGCAAATAGCTAATAGAAGCTAATCTTTTTAAATTCAAATCAAAGCTTATTTGGTGATTATGGATTGATGAATATCTAATTTAAAAATGATAAGGAGAATTAGTTTTGAATTTTCAAATGACCGAGATCTTCTCACAAAAATTTCTAAGGACTATCTTTGCCTTCTAATGGTTAGATAATTATGAAAGTGAAAAAAATCTTCAGTTTTTTAGCCATTGGAAAAAGTCAATATAAAAGGGGGAGAAGTGTTACTATTTTCTCCTTTATAAAAATTAGTTATCTTCTCACAAGAAAAAGGGGGAGAAAAGTTTTCAGAAACTTTATTATAAAAATATATGGTTATTTTCTGATGATAACGAAAAGGGAGAGAAAGGCCAAAAACAATTAAGTACTGAACATAAGCAAGCAAATGTGACAGCACAACAGTTTCAATAGTATATCATTATTATTGAATAATGTTTTTTTTTTTTATTTTGTCATTTATATTTAACGTTGAAATGTTATATGTTTTTGGATATACGTATGTTTTGTTATCATAAAATAGAGGGAGAATGTTAGATATCTTTCATGGTCATGGATTATGATGACAACAAAAAGAAAAGAACACTAATGAATTAACAAGTGTGTAGGTATTCAAAAGGATTCTTAAAAAGTTTAATTTCACAAAACTAAGTTATATTTAGAAGCTTATTTAAAATATTTGACTTGACTGAAAAATGAAATATCCTGAAATTCTTTCAGAAAGTATTTTAGAAGCTTTTATAAGAAGAATTGATACAACACTTTAGAAGTTTATTTAGAAACTTCAGAAACAAAAGGCTGATATTCTTCAAAAGGTTGTTTAGAAGGTAAGTCGGAAGTATAATGTTGAAAACAACTTTAAATTAGATTCGAATTATTCAAGGCCTAGCTCTACTAGATCGAGTATATTAGGAAAATAAATTTAATCCTGTTTCACTCAAGATGAAATCAAGATCTATGGGGATTATTTTTACACGAAAATATATTTGGATAAATTAAGATATATACAAGAATAGATAAGGATAAGGTTGATTTAGATTTTGTGGAGTTTCAAATTTTGAACATGAGGCTTATCCAAAAGTTGAGTAGATCTTTTTAAATTCAAAATAGAAGCTTACCTGATGGTTACGAATTGAAGAATATCTAATCTTAAAAGATAAGTAGAGTTGGTTTTTAAATTCAAAAGATTGAGATCCTCTCCAAAAATATCCAAGGAATTATCTAGAATAACTAATAGTTGGATAATTATGAAAGTGAAGAAAATCTTAAGATTTTTAGCTATTGGAAAAACTTAATATAAAAGGAAGAAGGATTCAAAGCGTCATATACAACTCTAAAGAATTATTATCATCGCACAAAAATTCTTGATGAGTTTTTACCTTCTAAAAAGCTTTAGAAAGTTCTTTAGATACTTTTTCAGAGAGCTACATTGAATCAAAGTTTTATAACAAGTGTTATTTACTTGTACTTTTGTTTTCACTTGTAATCTCTATTCTATATTGTAGAGAAAAAATAGTTTGTACTTTATAGATCTGTATTAGTCTAGATTGAAGAGAGGCTAGATAGGCAGAGCAGAGTGTTGTAAAGTCATTGTGATGAATGATTGTGATGAATGATTGTGATTTGTTTTAGTGGATCAAGTGGAATGACACTGGTAAAGCAAACCAAGTCCCCAACAGTAGAGCTAGAAGAGAGCAGTAGGTAGAAAGCCAAAGCTCTATAAAATCTATGCCTGATTTTCTCCTTCCTTACACTCTTTTAATTTTGTTTATTATTGGTTGTGCATTACATCACTAAATTATCACTATTCACCATTATAAGTTGTTAAGATGGGTAATCTTATTTTTATATCGAAAAGTTTTCAAAAGTTTAAAAATATCAATTTACCCTCCCCTCTTGATATCTTATACAGGACCAATAAGTTTTAATAGACTAATAGAATGTAGATAAATCTAATATTCTTATATACATCTATGTGTTTGCATTATAGAAAGATTTTAACCATTGAGTAATACATCATATCTCTAAATAACCTAATGTACTAACAAAGCCTAATGAATCTTATGTTTAGACCTATTTAGTTCTAAGACCGGATTTATCAATTGATAAAATAAAATACAAATAGAAGATGGACCTCAAAGGATCTAATTGGGTTTAAATGCCAATACTTACCCTAAAATTTAAAATAAATAATATAACCCATAATTTAATACACTATGTTTAGCATAGGAATCAATTTAATCAATCGGTTGTTTTATAAAGTTGAAAAAATTACTTAATAGAATTGAAAATTCCACTAAATTTAATCTTATAGCACAAACTAGACTTACCTTTATGAAATTATAATATGTCTATGTGAAACTAAAATTTTTGAGTTTTGGAGTAACGCTTTATTCATTAAAAACAAAGTTAAGATGAATAAACAAAATCAAGATTGGTTTATCTAGTTCTGTTTCAACCACTTGATTTTCCTACTTGATATTATCCTAAGTGATAATCTTCTATTAATATATAAGTTCAGACAAAGAATAATAATAAATTAAGCCCTTAAGTTGTTAAATCAATGCTTCAATAAAAATTTAGAGTTGATTAATAACATATAAAATAATTAATATCGAATGGATGATTCCATATAAAAGTACACTTTTAACACCTTTGCATGACTCTAACTTTTATATATATGTCATATGATTCATATCTAACTAGAACCAAATAAAATATTAAGAATTGGTTATAATAGGGAACTAGGCAATTGTAGTAAGAACAAACACATTAAAGTATTATTATATCTTTAGGTGAATTTTTTGTTGAAATCAAGGAATTTTGAAGGACTGTGTCAAGTGAGCAATGATTCAAGCGATGTAGTTTTAATAATCTACCATATGCTTATTACTTGATGCTTGTATACTATTTATTAGTTAATATTGATTGTCTATTGAATGACTGATTGCTTTGCATATTATTATTTGTATGGTCACCAAAATAACTAGAGATATAAAGTATTGGCCTAAATAACCAAATATATCTATCACATATGCTTGATCCTACAAGTATACAGGTGGGAATGTTTAAGCTTTGTTAATTTTATAGATTGTTCGCAAAACACTTTTTAGAAATGTTTTTCTGGTGAGTAATGGTTTTATAAAACTTTAACATGGCTTGAAAAAGTTAATTTTTCTAAAATCTCCCATGAGTTTTCAAAAGCTACCTTTTTATAAAACCCTCATTTGTGCTCTTAAGAAGCTATTGATGATATTTTAAGGCAAAGAAAATGGATCACTATTGGATAATTGATTATGGATAGTGTGATATCCCATAAATCAGCATTCTAGACATGAACATTTGAGTATAAGGATAAAGCCTTATCCTTATACGATTAGGGTCAATAGTTGATTTAGGGCATCTAGGAAAGCAAGCCAATTAGGCTAGAAACTTACGAGAAACATGATAACCCTAATTGAGGAGTTCTTATAGGTTTGAAAATCCATAATATAATAAGAATATCAAGAATATAATCAAAATGCTGAAAATTTATTCTATATGAGACCTTAAAGTCAAATTTAGAGCAATCATACTTAAATTTAGAGCTTTTGAGAAAAGTTATCTGATTGAACCTAAACTTTACGATTGAGATAGGAAAGTTAGTTAAAGTGACTTGGTGGAGTAAGATTTTAAAAATAATTACCTGAAATCTCAATTTTTCCTCTAGAAGTATGATTACTTAATATAGTCCAAAATTGCTCGAAACCCTTAAAACTAAACTTAGAATGCAACGGGGACTTAAAAATAAGATAATTAGGCAATAAAAGAAAATAATATAGCATAATATACTATATTAGTATATACGTATTTTTATGAGTATACTCGATATATATAATAAATATACCCGTAAATTAACATAAAATAATATAATTATGCATAATGAGCAATAGAATCGCAAAATTAAATAGGGAAAAGTATTTTAATAATAAAAGATATGCTAGAAACATGACTCATTACGTGTATGATATATATAGGATATATATCCATATATTAACAAAAATCATTAAATACCAATATAAAATAACAAAATACCCTAAAATATTATCTAAAAATTATGAAAAAATAGAAAAAATGACCTAAAATATGATTGGATTAAATGTTGAGCAGCTTAAAAAGAATAAGTAGTTGCATCAAAAGCAAATTTATAAAAATTTGACATCTCTTATTACGCGTTTTTCAAGGAAAATATTAAAATAAATTACTTAATAATTAAGAAAAAATTCAATTGACGTAAACTACTATAAATAGGATCCTAGGACTCAGATTTAACATTTTGGAAACCGAGAAAACCTAAGAAAAATTCAGAAAAGAATTAGGAAAATTTGACAAAAAATAAGAAAAAAAAACTGAGTAAGGACCGAGCCTAGCTAGTTCCCTGATCATTCGATGACCTAACGTGGAGCCCCGCCGCCACTTAGTAGAGCCACCACTGACTAGGGCAGCTGACAACCTCTCTTCGGCCAACAGTAGCCGGAGCTCTGATGAACTCAGGTTTCGAGTTTCTACCCTATTTTTCTCTATTTTTGAAAAATTATTGAATTAATTATGAAAAATGTAAAAAAATCAATTCCTTGGTTATTTTATATGTAATTTCATTTAGTAAATTTATTCTTACAAAATTAGGAGAATGTAATGTACTTGCTTAACAAATGTACTATTCATCCAAAATTTGAAATTTAAAATAAATACACTAAATGATGTAGTTTCTAACTCAAAATTTTTGTGTAAGATACTTATGATATATAGATAATTTCTATATAGCTTGATTTTTTATTTGAATATTTTTTATATTTATTGTATTTTTCAGCCTAAAAATAGCTCGAAAGTAGGATTAAATTCGAGAAATAAATAGGAAATTATGAAATTAAATGATGAAATGGACAAGTTATGATTTCTAGTGAATAATAATAATGTTGGGAAAGGTTGAAATCAATTTGAAGCAAAAGGATATTAATTAGGTAATTTAGGATAATTTAAGGGTAAAATCGTAAATATGAATATATAAGCGATAGATCAAAAACTTGAAACCAAGTACTAGTTGAATTCCACATATTTTTAGGAGTCTATAGAAATTTTTGAGGAATTATTTGGTAACCTAAGCTATTTATTATGAATTTACGTAGTAAAATAGCTTAAATAATGAACTAATATCTTTACAATATTACTAATTTACGTACTATTATAATTCTACCATAATTGAAATGTGATTTAAATGACTAAAAGTACGTTTTGATACAATTAGAATGATATATTACACGTAATAGTATAATTGCGTATATTATTAATACTTAATAACTTAACTCGATTAATATAATGAAACTATATATTATTATATAATAAAATTGATAATATACTTTATATATATATATATAGCTGTTTTATATAAGACCCTAATGTCTTCATAACCATTACGAAAATCGAATTTAGGTTTTGTATATATAAGGCCTCCCAATGATCAGACCGTTGACTACACGAGTTTTTTGAAGTGAGCGCCAGGACAAGTAAGTGGGATTAATGTTTTACCATATTTTTGGGATATTATTTAAGAATATTTGGGGCCTTTGGTATATATTGGCTTGTGAGTACGTATGAAATACTTATAGTTGTGTTTCGATTTGCTATGATGGGAGTTGAGCTCTATGATATAATTGTTTTGTAAATATTATTATTGAATTGTTTGAGCTTAATTGATCATCCTAAAAAGATGAACTAACTTAAACTTGGCTTAATATCTAATTTGATATGCATCGCAACCTACTAGGGGTAATGACTAGGATTTTAGGGCTAAATACGGATTCTCTTCGATGAGGATAGCTGAAATGGTTCTTTCCCCACGCTTAGTCGAACTAAGTGATAGGAGAGGAGGTCACGGCAAGGTTGAGGGTTGTGGTTCAAAGGTGATCATAGGAGGAGGGTGTTCTCCATTACACAAGCCTCGGTTTGGTTTCGATCCATAAGTATATGACGTCAATCTCCTTAACCTGAATTAAAGCGGGTGAAATTTCTCTAATTTCACGATGGACTGGATAACGTCATGCGATGACATTTGCTTATACATACATTACATCTAACTAACTTGATTGAAAACCTTAGTTGTGGATTTATGGCATTATAGATTGGATATTAGATGGATGACCTGAGTTAGGGTCTATTCAATTTGGCTTTGTATCATTCATAATGATTAAATGATGTTGGAAACCAGGTCCACCTAATATGCAAATGTCTTGAGTTAGAGTTCACAAGATGAATATCTTGAGTCGTGGATCACCTATGGGGGTTTTGTCCTTAGTCAAGGCTACCTAACACCTAGATATGGGTGTAATTGATGTATAGACCACATAACACTACACCTTCCATGGTTCTAGATTTCCATGGATGTGTTGCTTGCATTCATCATGTATGCATACATTTTGTATGTAGATAGATTTGTATGTGTAATAATAATGCTTGGTAACTTACTTGAACAATAATAGTGATGAATAAATTTATTGAGTTGTGATTTGCTCATTACCCCATAGTTTTTTTTTTTGTAGGTAACCTCAAGTTAGGATTAGGATAAGAGTTGAGTGTAGAGTGCACTTTGTGAATGGTATGTAAATAGGTAAAAACTATCAAGAGTTTGTATAGTTGGTTTAGAATATTTTGTATAATGAATATCCATTGTTCAAAATTTTGTAACCTTACTAAGCCTTAGAACTCTAAGATGTATTTACCTTATCTTATTATTTGGCAGGAGATACCAACTCTCCTTGGTTTTGGTAGACTGTGGTTTGTTGGTTACCCGTAGTTATTTATAGTTTATGATAAATTAATATATATGAAAATCATAGTCATAGTGATTAATTAGGTAGAGTCTTGCAACTCCTAAGTTGCAAGGTGGTTTTTATATCATAGGTATATACATGATAGATTTTAAATAATCTTACTAAACTCCCTTTAGGGTTATCATAGGTACCAAAGCTAATGTACAAAACTGGACTAGCACAAAAAACTATAATTACAAGATAAGCTTTAAACAAGTATAAGAAAAGGAACAAAGGTACAAAGTGTAAGTACTTAGAAAAATATTCTACCTCATTCAACTAACTAACAAAATGCATTTATAAAAATATAGTTGGCATCATGACCCCCTTTTGTAAAAATCAATCAAAGAAGAAAGAAAAAAAAATAAAAGCAAAGCATAAAAATAAGGACAAGGTAGTACGAAGCCCTCCACCACTTAGGTACATAAGGGTTAGAAACATAATGTTCATCGTACCTAGGCCCTAAGGAAGTAATAGACATTGCCTTTGAGCTTTGTAGCATGACCTCTTTTAGGAGCTTAGGCACTTAGAGGGGAGAAGAGTTTGATTTTGGAGGTGATTCTTCAAGAGGTGCAATTTGGATATAGCCTCCTCCATTTATAGATTCGAGTTCAGACATTGTATCAACGCCTTCATGTTAGGCTATTTTAAGGTGTGCATCACCAGTGGGGATAGACCCTAGATAATTTTAGAAGTGAGGGTCAATCTTGGGGCACCACTTCTTTATCTCCTACATACCCTCCTTCTTAGCGTTCAAGAAAATCTTCCATTGAAGTTTCAATCACTTTAAGTTACTGATAAGATCTTGGAAGACCTTTTTACGAATGCTCTTTGGAAGCTCAATAACCTCACCCTTGGCTCACTTATTTACCCTTGATGGCCCCTTATCTATTCATAATGTCTTTAGCATCCACTGATCTAAGTTGGGATCTTTTTATGGGACCTATTTAATAAACAAGTTAATCAAGGTTTGTGAGTTAAACCTATACCTAGACACAAATTTCATCATTTTAAATGGGTTTGATCAATTTGTTGATTTTTTCTATATAAGACCCATTTATGATGTTTTGTGTCCAGTTTTGTAGGTTATGTTCCAAATAGCCAACCTTACCAAGTTCATTGTGCCAATAATTTGTTTCTTTTTATTGTTTCTTGTTATTCAGCATATTTATCATGAATTAATTCCTATTTCATGTTCAACGACTTCCTATTATGATTATAACCTAGAAGGAATGTTCTAGGGTTATACTAAGGTAGATAACTAGCGAGAATGCTTGCCTTAGCATAGGTGGAAGACTGCTACAAGGTTTACCTGTAAATCATTTTAATTAATCCACCATTTGATCTAATTTTATCCCAATGGATATCTTTAAATCAATGACTAAATCTATAAAGGATATTGAAACCTTACCATTTTAAGGTAGTTGACCCTCTTTTCCATGTATCTACTAAGATTCGATTTCCTTAAGACAATGGAAATAATTCGGTGTTAGATTTATCATTTACCTAAATTGGTAGGCAAAAAGAATTAGAGTAAGGAAATATTAGGAATTACTTAAGAGAGTTGCACATGCACTTGTATTCTAAACAAGGAGAAGCATGCATATAGGGAAAGGGGAGGTAGGGTAGTACTGGTTTAAGGGAGGAATAGAGGGAGAGTGAGAGGCATGTGAGTCTCTTTTAAGGACACTACCAAGTAGTGCGTGGTTTAGCCCTATATCTACAAAAGAATAACACTTAGCACATTATCCAATTTACCACATATCTTAATTTTATTTTTATAGGTGTTTTAAATTGGATTATGTTTAGTCAAATAAAGTTGATTTCAAAGGTGTTAGTAGTTACTAGGTTACTTTGTATGAGTCATAATAACAGGTTAGTAAATTGAAATTGTTTGTATTACATGCAATGACTGGGTGTGTTGCTAGTAACAATCTTGTTATTGTCAGTCACCGACTTGTTAGTGGCAACAAGGCAATTTGCTTTAGTAAATTGACTTCAAACGACCTTGAAGGATAAGTCTAGGATAGGTCCCATTTGGAACAAAGTTCAATTTTCAATTCCAAAATCATAGAAAAGAACTTTCTAGTTCATTGTTAACTTCATGTGTATATTCACCTAACTTATCCACTAAAAAATGTCTTTAAGGATGGATTGATTTTAGTTTGCAAGGAAATTGCTTATATCTTTTTGCATATACTTATAATTTTGTAATTCCACTTAACTATGTTTATTTTTGAAGTTAAAACTTTTAAATGGCTATGGACTTAATAGTGTGCAACTCTTTCATACAATCACTGTGTCTTCCTCGAAAAATCCCTATGAATGATTTTGTTTTCCAAATCGATTCGTCAACATAAGGGCTTGATTATTGATTACCAATATTTGGAATCAACCTTAACTTATCCTAGAAACTCATACCCTTGAGTTGTGTGCAACATGTGATGTATCATTGTGTTTCCTTTCTCTTTTATGTTTACATAATGTGGGGCTCTGACTCTATGCTTTACATAATATATACATCATAGCATTGAAATAACAGTAACAATCACCATTGAGTTATCACAAAAAAAAGAACAAATTCCCATCTTTAAATAATATTTATTACAATTTTGTTCTTGCTTTTCTATATTTTATTTGCCAATTATACATTTTATAGGAAATGGAAGGGAGTGTGAGACCTATTCCATTATTGTGGAATTTTATTCTTGTTTTAAGAGTTAAAACAATCTTGGGGTTCTTTCATTATTTTATTTCATATGTATTTTTTCCATGAAATTTTTTTGTGGTTTCTTTTTCGTATGTTGTTTTCTAAATGGAAATGATTGTATTGTACATGAAAGTGCACAAATTTCTTTACACTATGTTTGGGAAGATGGAAAGAATTGGAAAGGAATGAAAATGAAAGGAAAGAAATAGAGTGGAAAGAAAGTGAGTGGAAAAATGTATAGGTTCTCTTACTTGAGAAAGGAATGAATGAAAGTGGGGGAAATGTAAGTGACATAATTATTTATTTTATTAAAATGTCAAGTCCCTCTAACTTTAAGATGTATTTTTATTATAAAAACAATTAAATAATTTCAAAACAATTTCCTCCCATAATTTAGAGAGAATGATTTTTAAAGGACTCAAGAAAATAATTCTCTTCCAAATCCATTCTTTCCACTTTTCTTTCTTTTACCAAACAATGGGAAAGTGTTTTAAAATTCTAACTTTCCATCTCCTACGAATGGTGCTTTTCCTACTTTAAAACTAAAAGTTGGTGGAAATGGACAACTTGATGTAAATATGATCTCTTTTGGTAATACAGCTCTTGACCATAGCCATTTTTTACCTTCTGCCATCAAAGCCACATTACTACTTCGAAAATGTGTAGTCGTCTACGTCGAAGTATGCAAGGAAAATTCTAGGTAGCCTTTCTATTTATTATAATTGTTGAACCAGCACTACGATGGTAGTTTACAGCTAGTACGACACTCATGTTATTGTCGTTGAGTGAGAATAATGTTCTTCCATTTGCCAGAAGCCCGAGATTCATGCCCTCTACCACATCATGCATGACCGAGAAAACAAAAGAACTCGTATGCATTTTACTTAGCTGTTATAGGAATTAATAAAAGATACATGAAGGTTATTGATAATATCGAAACCCGAAATACCCTTTTAGTGTCCTGTATATAATTTAGTAAAAAGACATCATGAGAAACTTTTTATTATCTCCACCAGTTTTTATTAACAAAATAAATTTGTGGAAATATTGTTGGAATATATCCCAAAAAACAATACAACTTTCTGAACCCATTTTGCACTCTATCATTTTCTCACCATGACAACTTCCAAAAAACCGCAGCTTCCACTTCCCAAAAGACAAATATCAAGAAAACATTTTGCAAATATTACTTGCATGCAATATATGTATATATATAAACTAAGATCTTTCCTAATCGTATGCATCGCGGACACGTACCGTTCTTATATAAATTAAATCTTCTTTTGTTGCAGAATAAAAATGGTGAAGATGTAGGGGACACGACGGGACTAATTGCGGAAACCTTACCCTAATATTGCGAATATTGTCCGTTATTAGTCACCACCATAAAGTTTTCATTGATAAATAACCGTCTTCAAAAGATGTTTGATTTCTATGTAATCTTGTATATCATGAAATGGTCAAAAGCAAGGCGCAACAGACGCCACCTCAACGCACTTTTAGGTTGAACGTTGTTCAAAGAGGATCACTTAAAACAAACGACAACATAACAAAACCCTGATGACTGTGTATTTAACCAACAGTCTTAGATTTATATGGACTACTATATGCTATATTTACGACGATCTTGTCTTTCTTTTAAACCGTTTTATGTAATCACAAAATTTAGTGCATGAAATTTCAAGATACAGACGCAAGTGCTTTGGACAGGTATTATATTAAGGATGCCGTAATGTACATTGTTAACTGTCGTACAATGTTATCATGGGCTTCACAAAAAATTTAATTTAAGTGCAAATGTTGAGATTATGTGACTCAATAAGACGTTTTATCTTCATTTATTATTTTATAAAATACTAATAACCGTCACCTAGTATTGAATAGAGACTAGGAAATTTTTTACGCATGCTCTGCTATGGATTCAAGAAGCCCTAATTGAAAATTCCAGTAGAATTTCAAGTTAATCAACTCGTTAATTTTTTTGGAGTGAAACTTATCAAGTTGGATAAGTGCAAATGATTCGAGAAGGTCAAAACAAGGTAGATGATGAGATTATATCATATGCACCAGGCAGCCAGTCATGGCGGTTGATTGGCTGTAGCTTGACCCATTTGGGTTGATCAGGTTGGTTCAAACGGTTCAACATGTGGTCAACCAAGGTTTGATTGTTAGTTCTTTTATTTTTGTTCCTTTTTTCCCTTTTACTAATTTCCTGGTACAATTTATTCTATAGTTATTTTGTTTTTAGCTTGAGTTTGCTTCTATATTTGCTTTTATGGAGATAAATATGAATAGTTTTTTTTTTTCTTTTTAATCAAAAAGCATGGGTAATATTGAGCAGTTTAGTGAATTAGAATGATATTCTGAGTGTTGCTCTATTTTGTGGACTTCTCAAGAATTTGGATTATTCTTGTAGTGTTCATATATTACCATAGGATCTTGGCTCGATATAGCTAATGGGTCTAGGTTCTTACAACGTAGTTTCCTGGTTTTCTAATCCTTGTACCAAGTTGCGTTCGATCGTCTGATTGTATCTTTAAAAAATTTGTTTCAAGGAGTAAGATGATTTTGGTATATTTGTAGTGATAATATGATCGGTAGAAGGGGACAAGGAGTTGGATATAGAAGGAATAACGATGTTATAAGATATGAATTGCATGGAATAAAACAAGAAGTTGACAGTGATAAGGAAATCACGAAGGAGGTTATGAGAAGCTTAGAGGGGGCATCTATTAAAACAAGTAAGTCCTTATTTCAAAAGTTAGAAAAGGGTGATGGGAATAAAAATTTAGAGTGTGAAGAGGCTTTAAGGAAACAGGTTAGTGATGTTTCAATGAAAGTGGAAAATGCTTAGATCAGTGAAATTAAAAGGCATCACATATAAAACAATCCGAGAAAACTTCACAAGATGAACATCAATAAACATACCTATTACCTTTTCACATAAATCCGTCACCTAGATTAAAATGTGTTTCGCGCTTTATGTCCTTGATCATTACACGCGAATAGCATTTTCTATTAATTTTATCGATTTACCATATTCTAACTTCTATTTCTTGGTTCCAATAATGCAGTGCGCAATAAATAATTTCGACTTCTAGAACCAAATACCAGTCCAATTTTCTTGTAACCTTTAGAATAGACAAATAAGAAATAATATGCGCACTATACGTATACAAGAAGGTTATTGTCTAAGAATGCTATTAGTAAGACACACGTCCTTGAACAATGCAACTTCTAAAGCATTAGATCGTACATTTTTGCAAGAAGTGCAAGTATGTTTGAGTAAAAGTTTTCGTTATTATCTAATAATCATGTCAATGGTTTATATGTCATCTTCTGATCTAAACAGGTCGGACTCGTACTTAATAAATCGCAACACACAATAAGATGTGTTTATTAACATAGAATATTAACCCAACATATTTAATAAGTATATTTCATATTTGGGTTCATCTTGTTTATATATCAAGAAAATTAGAAAATGAATATGCTATTTGAAAAACATGTTTTAAATATTGTCTTCAATTTGCTTAATAATTATAACAAAAATTATATTGAAAAACTATACCAATAGATACAAAGATAACTTTCTATTTTAGATAAAATGTATAAATAAATTCGATAGAAGCATTACTTCAGGAGACCAACGATGAGAGAGCAATCGCAGCTAGCAAAATCCGTTATAGAATGGTAGCAGTAGATGATGCACGAGAGAACCAGAGCCAGAGAGGGTTACAAAGCGATACAAGAAAAGAGGCAAATTTAATAAAATGGTAGGGTATAAAATCAAACTATAAATATTAGGATTCTTAATCTTGAGCAAGTTTACGGATTAGACCGGGTATGTGTACATGGTGAACTATAAATGGGTCTAAATAAATCTGGTTCTCGTTTGTTAATTTTGTTAAGTTGTTTTTAGAGGAACTTGTTTTAGATTTAGATCGTGTTTTGTTAGGTCCAGGTTATCATCCCTAATAATAATTAACCGAAGGATTTTCATTTCGCAAGAACCATGTTTTGTTGGCTTTTAGTTCACTCCGCAACCATGCGTTTCGTACAAGAAACTGACCAAAATATATCAGAAATAGTTCAATAAACCAAATGGCCATTCAACGACATAAAAAGGGAATTTCGAGTAAACGTGGAAGTTTCCTGTTTTGAGTCCATGTGCTTAGTTTGAATAATACATTTGCAAGACCTGAGAAATAGAATAATAATAATAATAATATGTTGTATGTATTTTATTACGTCAATGGCCGGCCATGGAGAAACTCTCTTCACAGCATAAGCCAAATCCCTCTATAGATCACTACAAATTCACTAAAACCCACACAGCAAAAGCCAATGTCTTCAAGTTCATCTTCTCGCTCGCTTATACACGCTGACGCAAACGCGCTCTACCCATCATCGTTTTCTAAATTCCTGAATAAGGTTTGCATCAGCCCTATAAGGCCTAGAAACCAAACTCAATTCACGATCTGTTCTTCCGGCAATTTTTTTTTTTTTTAATTTTCCTTTGGCCAAAAAGAATAAAAAGAAAACCAACATGGATCCATCAAGTAAATTGAAATCCTCATCATCATCGTCCGAGACAACAACTGATGGGATCGATCTTCTGGATCACGTCCAGGAAAACATGGAGGGGGACACGAGGAGGTACTACGAGTGCACCTTTTGCAAGCGTGGATTTACAAACGCTCAGGCATTGGGAGGGCACATGAACATCCACAGGAAGGACCGGGTCAAGCTCACGAAGCATCATTATCGATGTCATGTCATGAACCCTAAACCCTATTCTAGCACAGAGGACGATTGTCATAATAAAGATCTTAAACCTGCGGTGTCTAGAAATAATCATGACAAGTGTAGTTTTCAAGCGTCGCCAGAAGTGAGTTTCGCAGAAATTCAGAGTAGTTTCGGGGGGACAAGTTGTTATTATGGTGTTTTAGATGCAAATCACTTGAGTTTGAGAGTAGGTTCCCACCCATCATTCTCATCACATGGAGAAAATTGTTACAAAAGTGAAGCCGTGAAGAGTACTGGAACAAGTAATAATGGAAATTGGGAGGAGAAAGAAGAAGAACTCGATTTGGAACTTCGACTTGGGCATCTTTATGGCTAAAACGGTTCAATTACATTAACATTGGTGTGAAGTTTTTGTACAATATTTGTGTTATAAAACCAATACCGTAAAATCGCTTTGTGATATTTATTGATGTGTTTATGAATAAGATTGTAATTGTTTCTGCAAAGTTCTAGCCATTTTACATAATGACTTTTGCTATTTGTCCAAGGATTAGCGTCAAGCGAGATCTGATGACTTGTTATTTTATAGTTACTGTTCAAAAGGTTGATGCTAAACTGGTAGTCTATCAGAGCATTCCGGCTTGGGGATCTCAATAACGGATATGGACACTAAGCCGGCTAAACGCAGCTGTTCAGGTAAATTTTCTTCGTATGCTTTTGGGTCGGTGACCATTTCCCAATTTGTGCATGTCATCATTGCGCGGTGGCCTGTCAATTAAATTTTCTAGTATAGTTCAATTTCATCGGATGTCTTGGAAGAGAATTTTTTTTCCTTCCTTATTGGATCGGTGATAATTACAATGGTATAGGAGGATCAAATTACTTTTAAGTTATCTAAGACTTACAAACTTGGTTAAGCCTAATATTAGTCATTTATAAAATTAAATACTCTTTTTGAAGCATTTTCATCATAGTTTAAACTTGTTTAAACTCCTATTATTGGCCAGTTTCATCCATGCAAGACAGTTGTTATTAATTGGTGTCTTTAATTTCAGAATGTAAAACTTGCCTAAAAAAGAATCCACTAATTATAGATTTAAAACTGTCAAGTCAATATATATATTCTTATTACCTATGCATTAATTTTGTTTTGCCACGCTATACTGTTTGGTCTGAATTTGAGAATCTCTCTGCTTTTCTATTATTTGTTTCAAAAATCTCTTTTGTTATAATATCAACCACTTGTTACACGTAATGTTGAAGTTTTAAATCACCGACTAACTAAAATACTATTAGTTTTGGTTTTATAAGTTTCATATGAAGAGGTAGGGAATTTGGTGATTGACAGATCGGGAGATACCAATGGATGCTACTTATAATTTCTGGAGTGTATCTCTAATAATCATTAATAATAAATAGAGCAATTCAACGGAATTTACGGAACGATCCCTAAGTTATGAAAATCTAGGGGATTCACATAAAAAATTTTCCGTGACATTAATGCATGTTTTGAACTCAAGAGTTAAATCCCAATTATATAGGAAAGTTACAATTTCATGGGGATTCATAAATATTTTTTGCAAACGAATGGTATTTATAGAGTATTTTGGGCAGGGATCGCTCAAGCTTGACCTTATCCACCAAGCCTTGCCACCTTAGGCTCGCCTCTATAGGTCTTGGGTTTAGACCCTAGACCTTAGTGATTTAGACCCATGAAGTATTGTAACGGTTATAAATTACAAAATAAGTATAAAACAACCACGTCTTAAATATTAAGAACACATTGGGTAGAATAGCTCCACTCTCTCATACTTATAGGAGAAGACCTCTCCCGTTAACTGATCTTCAATGGTTAACTTCACTCCGTTATAAATACCAAGTATCTACCCAATAGTAAGACTCTCTACAAATTTTGTATTCTAAGCCTGCATATCAAGTATTCTATTCCATTAAAAGCCAATTGCTAACTTAAGCTTTGGAGTAGCCATGTCGGATAACCCCCCTAGCATCTCCTTACTGTACATTGTTTTGCAAGCCTAATACGTGTAAACTTTAATCAATTATTGGCAAGAATTGAAAAACAACATTTGGAGCCATTTGTGGGAAAGAAAATTCCTACACTTGAAATCCTAAACACACCAAACACATAATTTACATCAAGTCTTTCTACATCATGAGGAGCAAGGAAATTAATAGTTGGTGAATAACTAACCTGAAGGGAACTAGCCCCTCTTAAGAGTTGTGCTGGAAGAATGCTTCGAGCACATGGAGCGCCTAGTTGAATAGTATGCTAAGCAAAACAGGGAGCTTCGTGTTTGCCTGGATGAGGCGGAACATTACAACAGACAAACTCATTACCCTGAAGCTTTAAATGCCTATACTGAGCTGGATAACATCCAGCAGCAACAATAGAATGGAAGGGACTAGTAACCTGATTCATTGCTACGCTAGTAGCTAGCAAGGTCTGTAGTTACCTGTGATTGAACTCTAGCTGGTAATGAATAGGAAGCTAACTTGTAGGGAGTTTAGGCTCATTCAACCGTACGATGAGCTCACCCAGTGGACGAGGCTGACTTGAACGAGCTTTGTACAATAGCAAGGCAGCTCTCCGAACAGCAGGGGAGCAAGCTTATTAATGACACCAGGCTAGTCGCCAACAACAAGACTCCCTTCACCAAGGGTATCCAGGATGAAGAGTTGCCTCCTAATAGCAAACTTCTATCCCTAGACTAGTATGATTGCACGGGCCAGCTTAATGACCATCTCATCCACTTCTATACCCTCATGAACCTTCATAGTCATGGAGATGCTATATTGTGCAAAGCCTTCCTGGGCACTCTAAGGAAGATAACACGGATGTGGTTTAGCTACCTCCCTGACAATTTGATTAGCTCCTTCGATGAGCTAGCCAAGAAGTTTACCCTCCATTTTAGGGCTAGTAAGCCCTCGTTTAAGGATACATCGTCCTTGTACTTGGTAAGGCAGGGTAAAGGTGAGTCCCTACGTTACTACGTGACCTGGTTCAATAATGCCACGGTTTAGATCTCTCAATTGGATGAAGGAGTCACTGTCTATGTCGTACAACTTGACATCAAACCCTTGGGAGATTTTTTTTTTATTGCTTGTGAAGAGCAAGCCAAAGACCTTAGGCAACTTCTAGAACAAAGCTCAGAAGTATATCGGTTAGGAAAATAACATTTACGCTAGGCGCAATGCTGATCGAGAAAGGTTCGGTGAAAAGAAGGACAAGGAGAAATTGTCCGTAAAAGATTACCTTAGCGGAAGGATGTTAAGTAAGCTAGAGGGGGAGAGCTTTGGGAAGAAGAAGAATCAAGTAGATCACGACCCTCTCCCCCCTCCCATTTACAGCCAGTACATGCCTCTAAATAGACCCATAGCCTAGGTCTATTATGAAGTGAAGCATCGAAACTTGCTATAGAGGTTGCAAAAAATGCAAGGAAACCCTAATCGTTGGAACTATGACAAATACTGTCAATTCCATGATAACTACAACCATACAACTAAAGAGTGCTTCTAGTTGAAGAACGTTGTCGAATACGCCATTCAACACAGCTTCTTCAATGAATATATGGTCCATCGAGGTAATGATGACCGTTTAGATGATGACATTGATAAGGCACCTCGAAGGTGATAAACTAAGGATGCCTAAGCGGAGTGGAATAACAACCACTACAATGATTGTGTCCCCACTAGCGTCATAAATGTAATTATAGGGGGCTCACACCTTGAGAGCCAACTAAGTACTAGCAGCTTAGTTAACACCTAATTAGAGGTGTTGGCAATTAGGGAGAAGAGACAGAAGTTAGATACTTCCATCTCCTTCTCTAATGCTGACCTTAAAGGGGTCGACAATCCTTACCAAGACGCCTTAGTGATTAGGGCTAAGATCTCAAAATTTGAGGTCTTGAAGATTCTAGTGCACATCAACAACTCCATTGATATGCTCTTCCTCTATACATATGACAGGATGAGGAAGAAGTTGCTAGTAAAGATAAAGTCGTACCACCACAATTTGATCGGCTTCAATGGTAGCACGGTTTAAGCCAAGGGCATCATCACGTTGGATATAGAACTTGGCAATGACAACCACGTAGCACAATGACCTATGGAGTTTGCTGTGATCGATTGTCCCTCCTCTTATAATATGCTCTTGGGAAGACTAAGCCTAAACATATTTAGGATGATCATATACTCCTTGCACTTGAAGGCCAAATTCTCGATGCCTACCAGGGTGAGAGTATGCGGGTATAATAAGAAGCTCTTATAAGAGCTATATGTCAGGGTGGCTAAAGACGATGGCGTTTTCGCCTTAAAGACAGGCCTACATTAGAGACTGGCTGAGAGGGGTGAGCCCGGAGAAAAAACGGAAGATGTCCAGATTGGCGCTTCTCCTGACTAAACTACCAAAGTTGGGATTAAGACCTTAGCCAAAGTGAAAGACAAAATCATTGCCCTCCTATAGGCATTTTCGGATAGGTTTGCTTAGTTAGTGTCGGACATGCCCAGAATTTCTCTTGACCTGGCGACCCGCAGCCTCAACATTGACACCACAATATGGCCTGTCAAACAAAAAAAGAGGCATTTCACCCCATAATAGCAGGCTACAATCAAGGAGGAAGTACAGAAGTTACTCAAAGCTAGCTTTGTAAGGGAGGAAAAGTACCTAACATGACTAGTGAATGTGGTATTAGTTAAGAAGAAAAATGGGAAGTGGTACATGTGTTTCAATTATATCAACCTCAATAAAGCCTACCCTTAAGATTGTTTCCTTCTCCCTAGAATTGACTAGCTCGTCGACTTTACGTCAGGACATGGCCTACTGAGCAAAATGGACTCGAAGGATGTAGTCTATACGTCCTTTGTCACTAACTTTGGCACATACTGGTACATTGTAATGCTATTCGGACTGAAAAATGATGGGGCGACATACTAGTGACTGGTGATGAGATTATTTAAGCCTTAGATTGGGCGTAATATGGAGGTGTACGTCTATGACATGATTATCAAGAGCTAGAAGTCGGTCAATCATGTCAAGGATCTCTAAGAAGCCTTCGATCAAATGTGCACACACGACGTGAAGCTAAACCCCTAAAAGTGCATCTTCAGCATCAGATCTGGTAAGTTCCTCGGAATTCTGGTCACCCAAAGAGGTATTGAGGCCAACTTCGAAAGATCATGGCCATCAGGGGAATGACGCCTACAACTTTGATTTGAGATGTACAAAAGCTCACTAGCATGGTGGTTGCCTTGAGTAGATTCATTTTGAAGAGCGCTAACAAATGTGCTGAGTTCTTCAAAATCCTTAAAAACCCAAAGGGATTTGAATGGACTCTGAAGTATGTTACTACTTTTCAATAACTCTAGGACTTCCTTGCCCATCTATCGATCCTCTCTAAGCCTGTCCTAAAGGAGGACCTGTTCTTGTACTTGACTGTAAGTGATCGTGCACTCTCCTTTATACTAGTAAGAGTAGAGGGAAGAGAATACATCCTAGTGTAATATGTTAGCTACATACTTCATGGGCTCGAGGTCAGGTACACCTAGGTAGAAAAATTTGCGCTGGCTATTGTCATCACTGCTCAATGATAGAGGCCTTACTTCCAAGCGCACTAAGTGATTGTACTAACGAATCAACCATTGCGTACCATGCTGTAGAAGCTCGATGCATCAGGGTAGATGATGAAGTATACGATGGAGTTGAGCGCATATAGAATCCAATACCAACCACAAACGACCTACAAGGCATAAGTGCTGGTTGACTTCGTGGCAGAATACATAAGAGAGGATGGAGCACACCCGGACGATGACAAACCGGTGTAGACCCTCTATGTGGATGGCTCCTCTACCTTGGGGGTTGGAGGTACGGGCTTGGTTTTAATTGGCCTGCATCAGGTCATCATCTGCTACGCCCTTAAGTTCGGATTCTATTCTAAGAACAATGAATCTAAATATGAGGTGCTCATCGCCGGTCTCAAACTAGCCAAGGAGATCGGTACGGAGCGGTTGTGAATCTTCTCGGCATCTATGCTAGTTGTCCAGCAGGTCTGAGGTGAATATGAAGCCAGAGACAACACTATGGCAAGGTACCTTGAGAAAGTGAAGAGCGTCCTGGTGGAGTTCCCTTCCTAAGACGTCATGAAGATCCCTTGATTGGAAAATTTTGCGGTAGAATGGCTATCCAAGGTAGCCTTTACTGGCATATGGAAGCTTGAGATGAAGGACAGCAAGATCTTCATAGAGTACCTACTACAAAAAAGCATAGCTCTAAGCTCGACTAAAGTTTTAGAACTGATCGTGGCGGCACTTGAGCCGAGTCAGATGGATCCCATCTGAAGCTACATGGAGGAAGGTACATTGTGGGAGGATAGGGGGGAGTTGAAGAAGCTTCGGTACCATGCCACCAATAAGACCTTGATTGGTAGCATCCTATATTGCAAGGAAGTTACCCTCCCCTTACTCTAGTATCTTCGAGAAGAGGAAGGGCTAGCATCATGGAGGAGCTGCATGTCGAAGTGTGTAGCAATCATATTCAGTCCTAAGCCTTGTATCTTTAGGTGCTACGACTCAGATATTATTGGCCTACCATGAGGAAAGATGCAAAGGTTGTAGCCCAGAAGTGCCTGCAGTGCTAGAAGCATGCCCCAATTAGTTATGTGCCTAGCATTACCCTGTAACCCTTGATAAGCCCATAACCATTGGCATAATGGGGCATTGATATCCTTAGTGCCTTCTTGAAGCATCAGGAAGATGACAATTCATAATTCTTGCCATCGACTACTTCATGAAGTGGGTGGAGGTTGAAGTCGAGGTTAGAATCATAGAGAGGAGTGTGGAATCCTTTGCCAGAAACAACATTCTTTCCCAGTTTGGAGTTCCTCACGCACTAATCATAGATAATGGTTGATAGCTTGATAACCCTAAGTTCAAGGAGTTTTGCGCTAAGCACCACATCACCTTACACTTCACCTTAGTTACCCATCCCTAATCAAATGGACAAGTGGAGGTGACTAATCGGGTCATTTTAGATAGCTTAAAGAAGTGCATCAACTGGTTTCATGGCGCTTGGGCTGACGAGTTGCCTAATATCTTGTAGGGGTACAAGACTACACATTGAACTTCAACGAGTGAAACCTCCTTCCAATTAGCTTTTAGGTCAAAAGCAGTCTTTCCTATCGAACTTGAGCTCCCCAATATTTGGATTCGAAGTTTTGATGTCACCATGAATGATTCATTGCTGTAGGCAAGCATTGACACAATCAAGAAAATCAAAGACCTTACTATTGCTCGGATTACTGCATATCAACATTGAGTCAATTATGATTAGAAGGTCTGACATAAGGAGTTTAAGGTTGGTGACCTTGTATGCTGAAAATTAGAGGCTACTGGTTTACGAAAAGCGTAGGGCAAGCTAACCCCTAATTGGGAAGACCTGGTTAGAGTCAAGGAGAGACTAGGTAATGGAGAATACAAGTTGGAAAGATTGGATGGCGAGCTTATCCCGCGTACATGGAACGTCGATAATCTACACCTCTATTTTGATTAGGATTTCATCTTGTATAGTCTTTCTTTCAATTGTGTTGAAATAAAAGTTCTCAATTGATTGCATACTTCTCTCTCTCTCTCTTTGTTTCTGCACATGAATAGTCACCTAGGTAGGTTGGAACGCCACTGATCTTACTCCCATAGGGAAACCTTAGTAAGGGGAAACACTCCTTGTACAGAGGAACTCTCGTAATTAAGGCAGGTCAAAATGCCATTGACTTGACCCCCTTAGGGTAACTTCGGTAAGGGGAAACACCCCTTGCATAAAGGAAGTACCCCACAAGGTAGGTCAGAACACCACTGACTTAAACCCCTTAGGGTAACCTTGGTAAGGGGAAATACCCCTTGCACTAAGGAACTCCTTAATAGGGTAGGTTAGAATGCCACGGACTTGATGCCCTTAAGGTAACCTTGACAAGGGGAAACACCCCTTACACTAATGAATTCCCATAAGCTAAGTAGGTTGGAATGCCATTGACTTGACCCTCATAGTGTAACCTTAGCAAGAGTAAACACCTCTTGCATAGAGGAACTCCCTCAACAAAACCATGACTAAGGGTCAACAAAATTTAAAGAAAGATAGAGAATAGTAAAGGAAGTTCCAAAAACATTCATTTATTTCTTCAATAGATGTTTAGTTATAGAGCAAAGGCCAACATTTTGACCCTAATTACATTAAGTAAAAAAAAAAAAAAAAAAACAAGAAGAGAGAGAGAACCCTTCTGCCAACTTGGATCAACTAACTTTGGTAACTTTGAAAAATCTAAAGCATCTATTTGTTTTGAGCATTGATTCATAGGCACTTTAGATGGCTAGCCTTGAGATCGAAGGGGGCTTGAAAGATGCGAGCTAGGAATAACTGGAACCCCCACAATTGGATCTCCCCCAAGGATAGCTTCTAAGGCGGCCTCTTACTAGGCTATTAAAGTAAGGTTGGATGTAGAGGTGCCTTACCTTACCTTGGTAGTAGAAGACATGCCCACATCTTTGTAGGCTGCCTAGGCAGACTCTTTTTCCCATACTAGGGCTTCCCTCTTCTCATTGAAAGTTGGGGAGTCCAGGAAATCAGGGAAGCTCAAATTTAAGTTCGGATAATGGGAGAGGATTTGCCTATGAAGCAAGCGGAGTTAGTAGAAAGGTCCTCCATCTCTTTTAGCCACTCCTTAGTGGTCCTGTAGTTAGTGACCGCCTTCCTAATAGCCGCATCACTGAGGACCTCCCCACTCTCTATCATGAGGATGATTTCCTCCATCTTCGAAACTCTACCTTGTAGCTTGCTAACCTATTACTCTAAAGTGACCTTCAAATTGGCCAGCTTTAGTGATGTAGCCTTAACGCCTTCACACTTGAACGCCTCAGTTTCTAGCCTAGCCATGGAAGCCTTCAACTTGGCTTTCTCCCTTTCAAGTTGGACCTTAGCTTTGCCTTTCTCTTCTAGCTTTTGAGATAGACGAACTCCTATCTTCTGCTCATTCTCTAACCAAGTCTTCAGCTTTATGACCCTCTAGGCTACTCTCTCTACTTTGCCCCTTTCCTGCTTGGCATGCTTGAGCCTTGCTTGAAGCCCCGCTATACAATAGAGTTGCGGAGGCACTTGTTAGCTTGAGCGAATTTTGTTAAGTACCTCTTATTATAAGTCTTTGCCTCCAGCAAGCACTTCTTCTATTCATGTAACTCCTCTCACAACCCTGTTGCCTCTTTTTGAGTAGCATGAGACTTGCTTAGCTCAAGGAGCACTTGCTTATGGTACTGTAAGATGAAAATGAAACCCTCAAGTTAGTATATGACACTACAATAGGAAGGAAGACCTACTTGCCGCATCAACGTACTTAAGTGGCCTGCAGTCTATATGGGGTTGCCTTTACCCTCTTGGGAGATCCTCTCCAGGATAGCCTAATCTCCAGGGGTATAAGACCCTATCGAAGCCTGATTGCTAGTACGGACCTTCCACTTTGACCTTAGGATTTTCCTTTGGGCCTTCTTCATTTCTGACTTAAGGGCCCCCCTCTTTAGCGCCTCATCCTGCGAAGTGTATGGTGCTTCTAGGAATGAGTTTAGCCCTAGCCCCATCTTTCGGAAGTTGTTGAGAATGTCCAAAAAGCCAACCCCTACATCATCCATGCTTTTGTAGGGATGAGCTAGAGGCTATTCATTCCACTTTCCCCTAGCCAAAGGTCCCTTTGCTAGGGGCCTATGCTTATTTGCCCTTGGACCTGGCTCTTGAAGTACCTTGGGAGCTTTATGCTTCTTGCTTATAGGCTACCTTTGGAGGAAAAAGCACCTGTACATCATGCCCTTTCGCTTTGGCACCTTCATTTCCAACGATGATCGGTTGAGACGATTGGAGGAGGGCAGGAGTGGGTAAAGCTACGCTTAAAGGCTCCATATCTACAGGCTCATCACGGATGCTAAGTGGAATCCCCTGTAGCATAGACTTTGGCCATGCCTTACTAGTCTCACTTGGCCTCGGCTTTTGTCTTACTACCTTCCCCATTGGCTAGGCTGCCTTAGATCATAGTTGACACTGGTTCATTAAGTTATCCACAAATGGACGAGACATCCTTAGGGCCAAACTCTTGCCTATAAGAAGATCGATCTAAAGGTTAGAAAAGGAAAATGAAGACGAAACAAAAGAAACTTCCACTACCATTTGCAAAACACCATCGTGACCAGTATAACCAAGGAAGTTCTCCCATCCTACAAGCATCAGACGAAGCACCCCGACATTAGCACAACAAATAGGTGTATAGGAATGAACCAATACCTTCAACCCACTTCTCTATTAAAGCCTTCTTCATGTTGGGGAAGAGCTCAGAGATCGGGCATTGGAAATACCTTTCTACGATCTTCGTAGTGTTGATCTCTTAATCACCTCTCAGCTCCAAGAAGGCCATGATCTCTTAGATGGCCTTGGCATCGCTCAGCCTGAGCCTCTTCTCACCTTTAGTATGGACCATTCCAATCTATTGGGTTTAGAAGTTAGCCTCTTTGAGTAGCTCCACCATGACATATTTGTCTTGTTAGCCTTTGACTGAGTCTACAAGGTCGTAGAACAACTTCTTTCTCAGGTACAGTTGGAGGTAAGGCCAACACCCAATGCTCTTCTACATGTAGAAGTGGCAGAAGAGCTCGGAAGTAACCCTTATCACCAGGTATTCGCAGAGTGCCTAGAATGCCTTTAATACCCTCTACCCATTAGGAGGGACCTACAATGGGATGCAGCGGTGGTAATTGAAAAACTCAAAGCACTTTAAGAAAATCGCGAAGTGCCTCCCTAAGAGAAAGGCTTCCGGTTCGTCCTTGCATGGTAGCCTAATATGCCATCCAGGAATCGCCCCTACGAAAAAGTTGCTAATGACCCAACTGTGGGTAAGTTCCCTACTTTTACTTATATGGCCGTCAAGTCCCTTACTCGTATAGGGAGTGTCGAATAAATCCTTTGTGGGGGGTAAGGGAATATTCGCTTATATGTCTCTAGAGATGGCATTGATGATTTTGGCCTTGTCTAATGCTTCCATAGCCATCCTCATAGGTTGGTCGAGTTGTACTAATGACGACACTTTGCCCTCTTACACCTGAGGAGGACTACTCATTATAGAGTTTGAACTGGAGGTAAGTTGTGATGAAGAAGAGCTAGCCTCACCTTTGTTGGTAGACATGACAGTGATTCTTGAAAGAAAAATTGAAACTTTTGAAGAAGGTTTGAGAATTCGAACGTAAAGCAAAAATTGCGATGACTAGGTAAGAAGATTGTGGAAAAGCACTGTCTCTCTGTTATACCCCCATTTATAAGTAAATTGCCTAGGAAGTTGTACAGATGGTTACTGGGATCCGTATAAGCACAAATCCCTTGAAATGCTACATAGTAAGCATGTAGAAAGCTCCTTGATTAGACGATCGGCTTTAAAAGACAGAAAGCATTTGGTTGTACACTAGCCTATTGTAGCACGACATTTGTCATGTCACATTTAATGCACTGAATACAGGCTGGCAAAAGTTGTATTTTGAAAAATTCCTTCCACAAGAAGTTTCTTGAGGGCCCATTCAACTCCCATCTAGTTGGCATGGTTAAGACATGATGCCATTGCTTAGTGAGTTGTAAGGGTATCCTACTCTAACACCTTAACCTAAGCATCACTCAAGTCTTCGGCACTCCACCCCGTAATGACCGTTGATCACCCTTACTCACTTAGCCTAAGAAGTTTTTAGACTGGTGACCCATCTCTTTGAATGACTTCTTACCTTGTACCTCATCACCTCGGATCTACCTCATCATATCGACATCATGGCATCGGATTGAACTTCTTAGAGTCTGATCAGTCATGCCTAAGCGTCCTATGCATTCCGTAATGACTGCTGATCACCCTTGCTCACCTAGCTTGGGATGTTTTTAGACTGGTGACCCATCTCTTCGAATGACTTCTTGCTTCGCACCTCATCACCTTAGATCTACCTCATCATATCGGCATCATGGCATCGGATTGAACTTCTTAGAGTCTGATTGGTTATGCCTAAGTATCCCATGCATTCCTTCTCCTTACTTCTTCCTTGGTTATGAGACTGTGGGGGAGCAAGTGTTGATAGGGTACTTTGGGTAGGGAACTCTTAAGCTCGACCTTATCTGCTAAGCCTTGCTACCCTAGGCTCACCTTTGTAGGCCTCAGGCTTAGGCCTTAATGGTCCAGGCTCATGAAGTATTGTAACGGTCATAAATTACAAGATAAGGATAAAATAGCTATATCTTAAATATTAGGGATACGTTAGGTACGATAGCTCTACTCTTCCATACTTACAGGAGAAGATCTCTGTCACCAACTGATCTCTAACGGCCGACTTGACTCTGTTATAAATACTAAGTATTTACTTAACGGGAAGGCTCTCTACAAATTCTACATTCTAAGCTTACGCATCTAGTATTCTATTCCATCAAAAGCCTATTGTTGACTTAAGCATTAGAGTAACCACGCAGGATAACCCCCTGTCGTCCACTCAATGTGCATTGTTTTGCAAGCCTAGTACGTGTAGACCTTAATCAATTACCGGTAAGAACTGAGAAATGACAAATGGTAATAAATGAGAGGAAGAATTATAGAAGACTAAGTAGAATTGTAATTTAATTTTTTTTTTATCAAAAATGGAATTACAAAAATCAAAGAAAAATATAAAAAATTGAAGTAGAGTTATGAAGAAATTATCAAACTCGAAGTTGTGATACAGCTAAATTATATAATTTATGCAAAAGTTATGAACTAGAATTATTAATCATACTTCGATATTTTTTTCACAAGGGAAGTTAAAATAATTATTGGATTCTTATGGTTAAAGCTAGATAAGGAACAGCAACATAGTTAGAAAGCACATATTACCAGATAGGCTAATATTATAAACATAGAAGTAGCATTATGTGCAAAATAGTAGTCATAAACATTATAATAAGTGCATTAAGTAGGAAAATTAGTTAAACTCACAACAATCAAACAAATAAACAGCTATATGTATTTTATATAAATAGAGAATGATGAAGGAAAATAGGTGGCAAATTATGTCAAAAAGTTGTGGTGCCTCTAGCATAAAAAAAATTGGTGATCTTAGATAGGACTATAACCCCTTTTCATCGTGTTGAACCTTGTGAACATTCCCCCATTATCATACATCTTACGTTGACACAAACAACTTTCATTAATTTCAAATTGAAGAAGAAAAACACATTTCATACAAAAGATAATTGAATAGAGAGAAAATTAAAAAAGTTATGATTTCATTGTACTTTGTGATACTTTGGGAGAGAAGTTGTATTAATTTATAAGACTAATGAATACGATGAATGCCATATTAGCACTAGTTAGCAACTTTTGGTCTAAGAGCTTGAAATGAACCCCTTAATGTTTATTAGTATGGTTACTACGGTTTAAAGAAGAGGTACGAGGAGAGTGGGGAAAGTCATCAAGGAGTGACTTCTAGCATACTTTTAGGATAACCTATTGGTTAAGGGTAATAGTGATAAACATAATGATACACCAAAAAAGGGGAAAAAACTGGGCCCAATTATAATGTCTTACGATAAGGATGTCATGCATTAAGGTAGGGGAGTGTAGAATGGGAGGGAATTTATTAGTTTTATTTTTGTCCAACAACCAAAATGTTATTCATTAGTTTTGGTTTTGTGCTTTCATATGAAGAGGTAAGGAATTTGCTAATTGAAAGTTTAGGGAGATGCCAATGATGCTACTAATATTTTGTGGATTGTGTCTTTAATAAAAATTTGAGTAGATCAGCGAAATTAGTTAGTAATGAACAAAATGCAACAACCAAAATGTTATTTACTAGATTTGATTATGCGTTTCATATGAAATGGTTAGAAATTTGGTGATTGAAGTCTTGGGAGATACAAATGGATGCTACTAATACTTTGTGGAGAGTGATTATAATAAACACTAATAATAACTACAACAAATAAATGAAATTTACATAACAATCCCTAAGTTATGAAAAACTAAGGGATTTAAGTAAAAAATGTTTTATGACATTAATGCAGGTTATGAACTTAAGAGTTAAATTCTATTTATGTAAGAAAGTTACAATTTCAAAGAGAGTTCATAAATATTTTCTGCAAACGAATAGTAATAGATGAGAAGAAGAATTACAACAGACAAAGCTGAATCATAATTCTTTTTTCTTTTTTCTTTTTAATAAAAAACGGAATCACAGTAATCAAGGAAAACTACAAAAATATTGAAGTGGAGTTAAAGAAGTAGTTTCTAAAAATGGAGTTGTGAATTTATAGCCAAGTTACATAATTTATACAAAAGTTATGAACTTTTAGAACAATTATGAATCATTCTTCAATTAGATCAAAGAGTTGCAATCGATAAGGAAAGTTACATGATCTCAAGAATTTTTTATATTTTTTTCACGAGGAAAGTTAGAGTGATATTAGGAGTTATTGTGACAATCAAAGTTGGATAAGTAATAACAACACAATAAAAAAGTATAAAAATCATTAGATGTAGGTGAATATTGTAAATAAAGTAGTATCATGTATAAAACAGTAGTTGTGAACATTAGCAATTGTATTACGTAGGACAATTAGTTAAACCTGTAATAAACAAGTAAATAAGCAACTTTGGTACTTCATGGATGAGTAGGTTGTAACCAAAAACCATGGTACCTTTAGCATCAAGGAGATTGATAATCCCAAATATTATCTTAACCCCTTTTCACGAGTATTCCGCTGTTACAATATAAAGAGCCTTCATTAGTTTCACATTCTAGAAGAAAACACATTAAATACAAAAGGTGATTGAACATAGAGAAAATACATAAAGTTGGGATTTTCATCTTACTTAGTGGAGAGAAAACCCTAAAATGATTCTCTAATACAAAAAGACATAGAGAGAAAGAGAGAGATATTGTTTAACGAAAAAGAGAATATTCTAACCAACATAAATTGTAAATCAAGATTGAAGTAAGAGTTAGGGTTTTATTAGTTTAGTAGGCTTAGGCCATGAAATAAGGCATAAGATTTAGTATTCTCATTTTTCTATGTTGTTACCATGGACTTAAGGCTCCGCTTTACACTTTCGACTTGTGTACAAGAAGCCATTAAAGAAGTAATGAGTGATTTCGATTTCTCTTTAGAATTTCTTAGTTTAAGGTTAAATAGCATAAGATTGATTAGAAACTTTTATGCTAATCGTCAAGTTTCAATCTTTTTTTTTTTTTCATCTTCTACATCGCAAGTTAATATGATAAAGGAAGACATATTGAAACTTTGTTGGTGATAACCTAATGGTATAGGTGATCACAATTGAACTTTTCTTTGGTTTTCACCATATGAAAGAAAACAATTAATCTAATTATCCTTATTTGCTATGAGGGGAAAAGGTTTATATCCATATGCATGGATGCACCAATACGATTGATTTCAACATGGGATATATTTAATAAACAAATTATGGATTTAATTCAAGCCTTTTGAACTTTAACTCTATCCTACATCAATTTTAAATAATTAATAAATCACCTATACATTCAATTTTGCTTTCCTGCTCATTTTCATCTACATTTAATACCACATACGCAAATCTTATCCTTGCATTTTTACATAAAATTTTGAAAACGATTACTAGCACACACTCAAAGTCAGTTTCCTCTTGTGATGCTCAAAGTTTTTTGGTAACTAAATTCATACCTCAAATGAATCATAGTGAAGAAAATGAGTGTAATCATGATGATATATTACAAACTGGAAACATAAACTTTTTTTGTTTGCAATAATGACCAATAATGGAAGATTATTCGTTCATTCATAATGAAGATAATTTTTATAAAAAAACACAAGTAGAACATACACATTCAAGTTTTATTTTGATAGAGTTAGTTCAATTGACAAAGATGAACTCTTATAATAGGAAAGGTAACCACTAGTAGCTATTTTGTGTGGTTCCACTTCAATACAAGAGCAAGTAATGGTGAGTTCTCCAAATATTAGTAGTGGAGAATGGGATATTATTATTTTTCAACAAGAGTGATCCATATTATTTATGAAGGCAATTTCATGTGATGGTTATAAATTGGCTTAAGAGGATTTTTTTCCCCCCTTTTTAGCAACATTATTGATTATTACTTTCACTCTTGCTACTAAGTAATGGGTAGGCCATCATGTTGAATAAGTAGTTCTCTCATCATTACCATTAAGGACTATGAGTATATGGAATGGAAAATGGACATATAGTCTTACATAGTTTTTTGTTTAAGATATGGTTCACCAAGCTATAGCATACTTTAATTTGCTAATAGTAAAAAATTTATCACATGTAGGGATCAACACTAATTACTTAACTTAGGGAGTGATTTGATAATATCAAAGCCTACTACTTGCATATCTAAAGATATGGGAAGTTGGTATTTTCTTTAAGTTCCCTATTCATCATTCTAACATTATGTACTTTTTCAAAAACATGACTAGCAAGTTTTCTATGGGATTTAGACTTCTAATTTTCTAGTTAAGAAGAACAAAGATGGGACATGAACTAAACGTCAACTTATTTGGCACATAGGTTACTTATTCTTTCTAATTAGGCTAATTTCTATTTCAAGCTTGAGGATAAGGTTGTTTTGACATAAGGGAGAAATTTTTAATGATCAAAGTTGGATAAGGAGTAGCAACAAAACTAGAAAGCATGAATTTACCAAATGAAGGCTAACATTGAGAATGCATAAGTAATAGCATGTATAAGATAGTAGTTATAAAGATATTATAACAAATGTATTAAGCGGGAAAGTATATTCAAACTCGTAACAAAAAAGCAAACAAAAAAATATTTATATTCCATATAAATAAAGAATAACAAAGAAAATAGTTGAGCAAGTTACATTAAAAAGAAAAATATGATGTTGCTAGCATTAAAGAGATTAGCATTTGGCTAAAAAAAAAAACCAACAAGGAGATTGGTAATCTCAAATATGGCCACAACCACTTTTTGCCATCTTTGACCTCATGAACATTTCACCTTTATCATACATCTCACAAAGTTAAATATGCCCTAATAATTTTAGAGAAATTACCTAAATATCTGAATTTTTCTAGGAAAATATGATAGAAAAAGTAATAAAGTTACAATTTCCATAAAGAATAATATTCTAGTTTCTAAAATTAAAATTAAAAGAAATAAAACATTAAGATTTAGTAGCTCCTAAAATTTTCAAATAAAATGATAGAGAAAAACAGGGTAGAATAGCCACCTTCTCTAGCCACTAAGGTAGCCATTTGTGTCAACCTACAATAACAAATAGATTAGACATCTATTATAGATTATAAATGGCCATTCCTCAACAACCTAGAGGCTAGAAAACAAGAAAATGCATCCATATGGGTTGAGATTCTCATTCATTATAGTGAATAATTTGATATAATTGATGGAGAGGGCCATTGGTCACATGACAACATATTGCAATTTTTTTCTCGATGTGGTGGTTAAAGAAGGGAACTATCCTCCTTTCCTTTTTCCTTCATTTAGTTGTCAATAATTTTGATTTACATTATAAAATAATTATTTTTAATTATTTTAAATTCTTAAAAATTCAAATTTATAGTTATCATAATCCATGCACTTTAGATGCCTAGGATCTTGTAGTACATTTGGTTTGCGAAATGGAATAAGATGGAGACAAAATTATAAATCTTAAAGAATGGAATATAGAAGTAATGGGTATTACTTTTATGTGAGATCTCATAAGAAAATCTAAATATCTACAGACCAAAAAAAAAAAAAAAGTTATTTCTATAATCATATAAAGGAGTTATGTTTCCTTATTTCACAACAATAGTAATTCCATAGAATAATGTTCTACCAACCTAATACATAAATAAGTCTATAGGCATATAATAGCTAGCTCTATCGTGAAATCAGATCATTGATTTAAGAACTAGCCTTAGAACCATCTCCATGGTTTCAACTTACCCAAGGTATTTGGTTTAGCAATGCTTAGGTAGGTCATTAAGTTAGACTCGCCCTAATCGACGATTCTTTACCTTTTTACTAAAAAGGAAAAAGAAAAATGTAAGAAACCAAAAAAAAGGTAAAATAAAATATAAATCAAAATTGAAAATTGAAAATTTTAAATAACAATAAAATTAAAAATTAAAAATAATTTCATGAATAAGAGAAAATATTTTCCATATACCACATTTAATATGTTGTTATCAACAACACAAGGATTAAATACGCTTTAGAAGCATTATATATAAACTTTTACTAAAATAAACATCCCATTCTTTAACAATGTAGGACTATTCCTTTTTTATATATTTTTTGTACTATATTCCAAATACTACAATTCAAGTTGGATGTAATTGTATATAAATATATTTACATCTCAATAACTATTTCATAATGGGTTGTAAGCCATGTAGTCCTTAGGCTCTATTTTTTTTTTTTTTAATTTTAGTTCAAAGTATTATTAATTTGTTTAAATTAAAATTAAAATTTATAAAAATAGGATGTTATGGGCCTTAGAATAGATCGAGAGCTACCGATTCCTTAAAACTAGACTATCTAGGGCAATGTTGGTTCCATGGTTATAGAATTGCAACTTGGCGAGTTAGAGTCCAGTTTCGAGTTGGTTCTAAACAATGCCTAAGTCTATGTATAGCTATTATGTTCCATCCTTATAAAGTTAACCAACCATGATGTGGTTTCTTACTATAAGAAGATAATGTTTTAGATAATTGTTAAATTTTTTGTTAATCTAACTATAATACATGTGAATTGTGATTAAATGTTTATGTGCATGTGTTTGATGTACTCCATATTGGGTTTCAGCTCAAGTGTTGGTTTGAGAAGAATTTTAAAGTTTGTTTTGCTAGATACAATAATTAAGAATATCGAGATGGGATGAGGTAATTAGAACTTCCAATATGAAAATAAATTTGAGCTAGGACCGTTGGATTCTATTTTATGACTAGTAAATTCTTGTTCATAATTTCTGAAATATACTTATGGTTGTTTTGATTATTTGAAATTATATGAAAACTTTAATAGGTAAATTTGGAGATTTTAATAAAAGCTTATGCTTAACGTATCAATAGATTATAGGGACATAGGTAAACTATAATGCTTTAGGTGGTTCTGGGACATTACAATTAAAGTGATATTAGAGCATTGGTTTTGAATCTCTTGGAAAACCTAAAAAAAGGATCTATAAGATGGCGAGTTATGATGAGAGGGATAGAATATAGGTTACGTATGAGTATAATAGTGAATTTACGATATTGATTGTAGTTGTATAGAGCAACTCTATTTGATGTTATTATTTAATTTGGAGTTATTTATTTAATTGTGTTTGAGATTTATGCTTGTTTAATCATTTTAGGAATAATAGATGTCTATAAGATTTAATTTAGTATGACAACATGAGATGTAAAAGTAAATAATTTGGAACTAGTGAAAAAAAAAAAGAAAAGAAAGGAAAGAGAGAAAAAAAAGAAGGGGTATATATATATATATATATATATCTAGATAAGTGTAAAAAATTTTAATTATTTTCTATAAGACATGATGATGCAATAACATTATGAAGTTTATGTTATAAATACTTTATCGTAGTTTGTAAATATGCATTAAAACTCTAAATGTTTAATAATTAATGAAATAGGAAATAGATAAATATTAACATAAGAAATATAGAGAGGAATAATCAACGATTAAATATAAAAAATAATCTTAAAGGCACATTAAAACTAATCGACCAAGAATTGTGGATTAAAACAGATAAATTATTAATGATAAAACAAAAATGGTGATTGTTAACAATAAGTCAAGGAAACTAATATGAACATCGTATAACACTTATAAGCTTTATAAAATGTCCACCATTAAAGAAGGAAACATAAAATCAATAATAATTAATAATACAAAAAGAATGATCTATATTTGCCTAAATAGAGATAATAAATTAGACAATTAAAGTCAAACAAGATGACTATGGACAAAACTTATACAAAAATTGTTCATCATCAAATAATTAGGTAAGGAATTAATAACTAATAAATAAAGATTATGTATTAAGAATAGATACAAATATTATAAAATCATTATATTATCACAAATACGTATTAAATCTTTGCTCACCAATAAAGGACAAAACGGGAAACTAATAAACAAAAATTAAGAATAAGAATTAAAGAATCACTAAAGATAATAACATTATAAAACAGGACAATTAAAAGAATTAAATAAGAGTGAGAATAAACAAGGTAAGACTTAAACCTTAAATGAAAAGTGATTAATCAAGATACCTACGTGTTGATCATGACGTTTAAATTATTTGATAATTTATTAAAATCTTTAAAATGAAGTGATTACTCAATAACAAGACATACCTAAATTTTAATGCGTGAATTAAAGTCCTAAACTATCTTACCCTTTAGACAACAATGCTACTGTAAAAATACAATAACGAAAATAATAATGATAAATATTCATTATAGCACCAATAATGTTATTAATAATAATCATTAAATATCTTAAAAAGTAAGTTAGCCTTCTCACTTTACCCTCTTAGTGAGAAAAATTTCGAGAACAATTAATGAGTATATAATGATGATAATAATAATAATAGCAACATAATGATGACCATCACAACAATAGCTGTGATAAATAACAAGCTATATATAAAATTGTCTTATTAAAATTCTCACATAATGAATAGTGACACATTAAATAAAAGGACTTAAATAATTTTATACTCATAATTAACAATTCACTTTTTACAAAAGTCCCAAAAAATGTAGGATAGGAAAGAGAAAATACATAATGAATTAAATTACTTAATCAAAAAGGGAAAAGAATGGAATTGCATATTTTCTATACACCTTAGTACGTATACATATGAGATAGGAATGATGAGTCCACATGTTGTTATGACCCTAAAGGGGGTCTAGTAGGATTACCTAAAATTTTCATATTATGTATGCATCCATGATTTGAAAATCATTTTACAAGTCAGAGATTACAAGATTCTAAACAATTAGTCACTAAAGTTTTTATTTATTATATATATATATATTTATTCTTAATTTAATCAACTTACGACCACTTATATGTGACTATGGATATTCGATAAGCCACAGTCCATCAGAATTGTAGAGAATCGGTATCCCCTACTAAACAATAAGATTAGGTAGTAAAGTTCTAAAACTTAAACTTACTAAAGTTACAAAATTTAAATGTAGTATTAATAATTATATATATAATAATTCAAATGAACCATATAGTCTGTTCTCAGATTTTAACTTCTATGCATCCCAATGTTGACTCTCGACTCTCAATTCTTAACCCATGTCTGATCATCTAGCAACCTGCAAGAGAAAACTATTGAAGAGTAAGCTATAAGAGCTTAGTGAGTTATCCCTTGTATTATACCAGCAAATAAGTTATCAAACAGTTTATTATCAACCATATGTAGTTGACTAGTGTTGCATACAATATTAGATTTAACGCCCTCCGAAGTAAGGGTTAGAGATACATCGGTACCAATCACAACTAGGCTCTAGCACCTGGGTTTTTAACCTTATATCATTATATATATATGAATTCCTTGTTTCACAAAATAGGTTTCTATTTCCAACAGTCAATAGTATATAAATATCCAAGTCTAGCGGTGAGGTGGCCCCCGCAGTCCACGCTCATACCCTACAGTGGCGGTCTCTAAATGCGACCCCCAGCCACCCATGGTTAGCGTCTCCAACGCCAATAGAACTTACGAGCCAAGGGTAGGGTCTTGTTGTACCAATGCTCCTATACTGTACTAATCAAATCATGTGAGAATCCATCCCTCCAAGGCCCTTTATTACCAATCGCGTAAGGTGATGGTTAGAACATTATATGCAATATTCGTGCTCTATGCATGAATCGTTTAATTTTTGTTGGGTTGAATATGATTAAGTCAATTTATGAGGTGGTCAAACATTATCAATAAATCATTCAAATAATGCAACAATCAATTATATAACCAAATCTTCAACTCTCACATTTAACAGTATTTTGCACAATAATCAATCAATATCAGTTGTATGTATAACCTAAAACCCCATGCATTAAGTTATTAATATTTAATTCATGTGCACTAACTACAAGTACAAAATAAGTATAGAGTTATCGGGAGTATTCACTTGGTCATAAATAATGTTAGGGATTGTAATAGTTTAAAGGAAAATTGGTCTTGATCTTAAGATTACCTAACATTAGGGGAATATGGAAAGTAGTAAGTTTGGGAATTAAATAACTAAACTAGTATGCTAAATCGTACTGTTTACTTAAATTGGTTATTGGTTTACGTGAAATTATTCATTCGAGTTTTTTATCGAATTGCGTATAACTTTTTCGTTTTAGCTCGGATCGTTATGAACTTATAATCTATTTTGATCATTTTTGAGCATATTTTCTCGTAATAAGGTTCATTTTGAACATTGTGACTCGTAGTTTAAATTGTGTTATAAAAATATCATAAAAATTATTATTTAAGTGTAAAAATTATAAAATATTAATTTTTGCTTTTTCTTAACATATTTATGATTTAATAATCATTTAAATCATATATTCGATATTTTTATTGTTTTGAGCATACTTTTCCTATTTTCAAGATTTTTAGCTTTATTATGATTATTATTATTATTATTGCCTTTATTATTTTTATTATTTCTCATTTTCTTATTATTTATATATTTCACGATTTATACATACATATATATATATATATTTTCAGTATACTACATATATGTAATATATGTTATATGCTATATGTATGTATATACTTATTTTATGAAAACAAACATACTCTTATGTACATATATATATTCATGTATTTGTATTTATACATATAAATATACTTATATAATTTTGAATACTTAGATATATATAAATAATCTATAAATAGCTATTCTTATATTATATATTCAGTATATATATTTACATAGTATTTGTTATAAAATATGTATATTATATATTATACATATATTTTATGATATATGCGGTATACTGTAATATATACTCTATATTATACATATATATATGTCCTATATACATATATTA
>JAMXBB010000001.1:57414482-57473562 GCA_024138015.1 Lumnitzera littorea
TAATAGTATACGGCATATTATGTATGTAATGTATAGTATACATATTTTATGATAAATACTATATATTTTATGATAAACGATAAATACTATATAAGTATATATATATGCCGAATACATATATGTATGTATTTATAGGTATGTATACATGTAAGACATATAAATAAATAAATACAAAATATATATAAATATATGAATATGTGTATAAGAGTATGTTTTAAATAAATACATATGCATATGTAATACGTGTAATATATAGTGTATATATATATATATATATAAGTAGTATACTGAATATGTATTAGTATATATATAATATAGTTACTAAATCCTTAAATATGTAAGGTATATATATATATGATACCGTAATTTAAGAATTTTTGATAACATAAATTATAAATTATATATTATAAGTATATGAATATATATATGTATAATCGTGAGGTACATAAGAAAAATAATAAGTAAGAAAATGAGAATAGTGAAAATAATAAAAATAATAATAACGATAATAATCATAATAAAGTTAAAAATCTCAAAAAGAGGGAAATATACCCAAAATAATAAAAATATCAAGTATATGATTTAATTAATTATTAAATCATAAATATGTTACGAAAAAGCTGAAATCAATATTTTATAATTTTTAAACTTAAATAATAATTTTTGTGATATTTTTATATCACACTTTACACTACGAGCCATAACGTTAAAAACGGATCTCGTTATGAGAAAATATGCCTGAAAACGATTAAAATGGACTATAAGTTTATAACGATCTGAGCTAAAACGAAAAATTTACACGCGATTCGATAAAAAGCTCGAATCGACAATGTCACATAACTAAGTAAAATAAACTTTACACATTATAACACTAGTCAGCTTTAAATTCCCAAGCTTACAAATTTTCCTTATTCTTAGGTGATCTTAATATCGACCCTGAGCTACCCACGGACTATTACGATCCTTGAGCTAGCCATAGCCGAGTGAGTTTTTCCTTATGATTCCATACTTGTTTGTGCTTGTAGTTAGTGAACATAAATTATGAATTATAAATGAATGTGTACGGGGTTGAGTTATACTTGTGTATGATAATTGTTGTTGATGATGAATCTACTTTAAATTTCAATAATATAATGTTTGTTGCATAGTAGATTCAATAGATTGATTGTTTGTGACTTAGAATGATAATTGATTAAATATGACTTAACTTTTTATTCGACTAGAAAAAGTTAACTTGGACTATGCATAAATCATGCACTACATAACTAATTCCAGGCAGTCACATTACACGGAGGTAGCGAGAGGCCATACGTGGGTTGATTATTGATTGTTATTGATTTTGTATGGTACACACGTGCGATATGACTTTACCCTGCCCCACGGGATGACTAGGCATTGGAGGTGCCAACCGTTCGGCTATGGGTCGAGTCTAGAGGCCTTCGTTTAGGGGTGAGTGAGGGTTGCATGAACCTACTTACAATCATATATAGAACTCATTTTGATAAAGTTGGTAATGGATGTACCATTATATTTTAAATACGAAACGCGGAGTTTCGTTATGAAATATGTTCTAATATGATATCCGGATCTGACTGTACTGAAGAATCTCTAACCCTGACTTCGGAGGGCGTTAAATCTGAGTTGTATGTAGTACCTGGTCACCTGCATGCATTTGTTTGGCATACTGCTTGTTCATGCATTCATTTGGTTAAACTTAACTGTGGTATAACTTGATTGTTGTATGGTTGAGGGAAAATATCTCACTAAGCTAGTAAGCTTATACCTTTGTAGACTTCTCTTGCAGGCCGACTTATTCATAGAGTTAGGTCGTTGTATGCCCGAGGTTAGCTTTCTCTACGGGATCAATGTGGGAGCTGTTTGAGGACAGAGAGTACTTTTGATTAAACGTAGAATTGAATATGTAATTTTTATATTAGTTTGACTTTAGACATGTTTCAAACTCTATATCTATAAACTTTTATACACATAAATTTTGTGTTATGTTTTACTATATTATTATTCATCATGAAATGATATTGCTTAAGCTTGTGCACTCTTGGTAGTTAGCAGTAGTTGTAGTCTTGTGTATCGTATAAAAGGGTTGTCGATTGTAAGGAAACTTAATCTATAATTCATTTTACGGTATACGGCGACTGCCACGACTAGCCCCCTCAGGTCGTGACAATTAGGCATTTGATTTGTAAGAAGTTAGAAAATAAAATTTGAAAGTCCAAGATTCATTAAGTGGGGATTTAGTGTCACAACTTGTAAGATAGTTTAATAGTGATAGACTGTCATATACTAATCAAAAGTAATCAATTAGTACCTTCTTTACCCATAATTACTTCCAAAGAGTACATAAAGCATCAATTCTAGAACAAACTATAGAGTAACACAAATTTAATGTTATGAAATAAAATTTCACATTATATTATAAAGTAGATGGTATAGAACTTATGTAGTTATGGAGTCTCTCTAGTAATTAATATTACAAACCATTATAAATAAAGTACTTAAAACATATTAACTATAAATTTCATAATTTTTCCACTCTCGTATAGCTTACCTCTATCTTCTTATAGCTCACAAAAGGCTTATACCTTCCTAAATATAGTCAATAAGGTTTTTGCAAAAAGTTAGAATTATAGGGGTATAAGTTGTTGTCAGCTTAGTAAGAAATCTACTCATACCACATTTTAAGCATAACAAATAAGTTTTCATGCATCTGATATGTAGTTAATCAATCAAGCATATGATGCAATATACGCTACTGACTGGTATCCAGTGTGCAGTCTAAGGTTTATTTCTTCCCTTGACCTTAGTTTGAGGATTAGTAGTTTCACTAAATTTTTTGTGTCCAAATTTAGTGAATAAAGTCTCTTGGCATAACATCCTTGGCCACCATAACAAATAGCCGAAGACTAACAATTCTTAGTTGAACCAATAATCATGTCAACATAATGATCAAAAGATGAAGCCCTTTGATTAGTCTCAAGAGAACTAAAAGGGTAACATTCTCCTTGACCTCACGAAAGAACTAATCTCTTAGTTATCTAGGAGAACCAACAAAATATTAATCCATTATAATCCTTAAGAAGAAGGATCTTCTAGTTAGCCAAAGGAATCAAAGAAAATATTCACAAAGGCTATGTAAATAAGTCATAAGATAAGGATCTCTTGATTGGTCATAGGAAGGCTCAAATGAAGTGTTAAGAAATGAATGCCTTCCCTAACCACCAAATGACGAGGGACTAATTGGATCCCTGATTGGCTTCTAGATTTATGCGACCCAAAATAGAAGAATAGATACGGCCCCATCTAGTACACAACCATCCTCAAAGTCACTTAGTTTGTAAAAGACATGGAAGATTCTCACATTTCCATTCCCTATGTGGTAGTGATGGCAAAAATAGGTTTATGCAGTAAGGTATACATGACCATTTTTACATTAAAGTTTTGATATGCCTAAGGTTGATTAATAAGCGATCAACCAAACATCAAACACTTGCATAAAATATGTCACATCATTATCATCGATCGTGTTATGTGGAATATCTTATAATATTTTTGCAAGCAATTCATGGAAATCAAACACAAGTACTCTCTCGATGCCCTAAACATAAAGCCAATTGATAAATATATTTAAATTACTACTAACTATAACCACAAGCAAGTGATGCCCATTGTAAGTACTCACCTAGCCATTTCTATTACTCGTTGTAATAGTTTTTGGGTAGCTCGAACTCACAATCACCTAAAAGAACACAATAAGAAGTAAATATTAAATATACATATAAGATTTCTGGTTGGTTATAGTTTTATAGTTTAATAAAGTCTTTTAGTTAATTATTGTCATGTTTGGATTATCCTTGTTGTTTCATGTCCATAGTCCTTATGTTTAGGTTTTCGGTCCTCATAATAGGTTTAATTATTACAGTTTAAATAGTCAAGGTTAAGAGTATGTCCATATGTCCAATAAATCCAATATGTTTAAAAATGTTCCAAAGTCATAGTTCCAAGATATATATATATCATAAAGATTCAAGCATAAAACTTTTGTATCATTATTTAGGAATGGATTTGTTCACCTGATTCCTTTAAGTTTCTTAGCAAGTTATTTTAAAAGGGAAACATAATCTTTTAGCCTTGATATTTTATAGATGTATACAATTTGAGTCTAAGAATGAAATAAAGAATGTTTTGATAAAGATAAAGGTTTCATTTTGTTGAAAACACATCTTATCAGTCTTTAAAGACTTTTACACATAGGAAAGGTTTTCAAAAGAAAGAGATTTTGACAAAGATATTGGTTTTTAGGGTTTGTTTTCTATAAAAGACATGGTTTAGCTAAGATAGGCTTTTGCTTATCATAAGCTCGGTTTTGAAAAATAGTTGATAAGATAAGTTTGAAACTTATATGAAGTAGAGAAGTAGGTGAAAAACTTTTGGTTGGTTTAAAAAAAGATTTTTAGAGGAAAATTGTAAAGATTAAATCAATCTTGGAAAAACTTAAAGTTTCATAAAATAGCTTTATGAAAAGTTCTTCTTGGTTCATTTGGGAAATCGTGAAAAACTTTTTGGTATTAAGAGTTTTGAAGAGTCTTTTGACTTGAAAAGGGACTTTATTAAATCAAAGATAGGTTGGTAGCAAATGTTACAACCTTTTTAATTGAGAGTTGCTTTTAAAAACTTAAAAACAACCTACTATGCTTGTTGTTGGCATTGGAAGTTAGGTGAAACAAGAGGAATGTTAGTTGGTTTGTAAAATGAAGACAAGATAAAAGAGATGGATGTTATGGATTGCATGGATAAGGAGCGGTCCCAAAAGGGTAAAGCCTCCCTATTTATAGAAGTTAGGATATTAATTGAATATTAGTTGGAAGTTGCTTAAAGGAATTAAATTCTTAAGGGTAAAGATTATTTTATCACATGTTTTACTCATGTCCTTTTTGTGTTTAATTATATGGATAGCTTTGTAAGATAATAATGGAGTTAGATGAGTTAGATGAAAATAACATTTGGAAGAAAAATTCAAATTCTCTTCTTCCCTACCTCACGCCACTTGTGGTAGTTGGGGCTCTTCCCACTTGTTTTGTAATTTGTTATTACATGTTGGAAGAAATGTTGAGATATGATTTTAGGGTGCTTATCTCTTTAGGATTTGTAGATGATATTGGCCTAAATACTTAGATGTTAGTTAAATTAAGATTAATGTGGTCATTTGATGGGTCTTTAGTCATTAAGATGTCATTTTCCACTAGTCTTGGTCTTAGCCATTAGTATTGACTAGTGTAAACCAACTTTGACTCAATTATTTATTTATCTAAGGAGTTTCTAAAATAAATTTAAGTGGTATTCCTAGTAAGATCTTGTCCCCTCTTTAGATAACCATAGGATGATAATAAGGTGGCAAAATAATTGAGGAAAAAAAAAAAAAACTCTTCTTTGACTTGATTTCTTCTTTAGGTCACTTTCATGCTTACATTTATAGATAAGTTGGTCGGTAAATGATGTAATGGTATGAAAGTGACACTTAGATGACAATTAGATGGCTTCTCCTTAGTTTTATCCTCATGCCAACATGCATTATGCATCAATCCATTCCATTTTCAATTATTTGATAAGTTTTGGTCCTTATCTTAAATGATTTTGTATGGTTATGGTAGGTTTAAATAAGATATGATAAGTTTTTAGGTTTTAATATTTACTAAAATCTTTTATTTCTAGAAATCTCATTTTAAGACTACAAATGTTAATATTTATGAAGTTTATAAGTAATTTAGACTATATCTTTTAAGTCTCTCTTAGTGATTTTATCCTATTTTAAATATATCTGTAAATTATATCCTAGTGATTATGAACTTATATAAAAAATTTTAGAAGTTTATATTTAGAATATAGTGGGTGGGAAAATTTTAAAGATGCTAATTTCAAAAGAAGGGATTTTCACAACATATATAACGAGGAAAATAAAGAAAATTTTATGGATGGAAGTTCAAAGAACATAACAACTTAAGTGATCATGATCGATGATCTATAGTTTTAGGTATTTAAACCTAACAAGAGGATTGAGAAGAATCTACATGTTAAGGAATGAGGGAAAATTAAAAAAAAAAAAAAGAGAAATTCTTTTGGGAAAAGATGGATGTATACACATTGATGGAATTCATTTTTGGAAGGTATCAACTAAGTGGTATTAAGAAAGTAGTCAAAATGAGTTAAAGTATTTCAAGTTTAAGCATATTAAAAGATCAAAATAGTAGAAATATCAACTTAAGAGGAGGATAGTTATTACTAAGATGGTCAAAATTTTATGGTTAAAATATATTAAAATATTGCAATGGGAGATGAGGTAAAAGAGAAAACTAATACGTTATTGGATATCTAAGTTTGTATAGCGAATGGAATATGAAGAATTAAATTTTAATTAAAGGATTGTAAAATAAAAGAAATGAGGAGAATAGAGAAAGTTTTGCAGATTAAAGTTGTATGAACGTGAATCTATAAATGTAACTATGGGAGTACAGGTTAAAACTTTGTAGAATTAGGAAAGTAAACTAAGTTTGAGTTCCATAAATCAAAGTGGGCAAAGAGATATAGGTGACAGAGCTATTAAATTGGAGATTAATAGAGTTTTAGATTAAGTGAAAGACCTTGTTGATAACCTCAAAACTATTTAATTAAATAGGCTAACAAGAGGCTAATGAATATAATCTTATAGCGGGACAAATATTTGGAAACAAAAAGGAAAACTTCAAGGAGCAAAATTGATCACATATGCTAAGGTCAAAGGAGGCAATGCCTGGTGAAAGAAAGTTGCACGGAAGTTTTAGGTTGGGATGCGTATAGTAACTTAAGAATACCTAGTTGTTAGTAAGTCAGAATGATTCTAAAAATAGATGAGGGAAAGAAGGAGTTCTTGTATCTGGGTAAAAGAGAAGCAATCATAAAAGCATAAAATAAGGAGAAGAACTAAGGATTAGACTAAAGAGATAAAGTGAACAAAGTTAGGAGCATTTGAAGATGTAGGAGTTATAGAATATTCAAAATTTGAGATCTAAAAGTAGGAAACTTTCGAGGATGAAAGTTTTTATATGGGAGGAGAATTGTAAAACTTGGCTCAATTAGTAATAATAAGGGAACTATTAAGATATTAGAGTTAAAGGGTTAAATAATCCTCATAAAAAGTTTACAAGCCCTCCTTAATAGAAAAGTAAGCAAAAGATAAAGTCCCATTCTCCTTCTCACATCTCATGTGCATGTAGCCTTTTTGGATTGTTTTCCTTATGCCATTGTAATCTAAATCAAGAATTAAATTAATTTATAAATGATCGAAGGAGGCAAATAAAAAGTAAGTCTCAATTTAGTGGTTCCATAAAAAGTTTGATCTATTCTTGGATTGAAAATTTGTACTTCCTTTAGGGCTTAGAGATTAAGGATTGTATTTTTATGGTCTAAAGCATTGAAAATCCAAAGGAAGTATCAAGTTTAATTCTTATTGTAAGTTTTGATCTTAAATCCTTGTTTATTCAAAGTTTTAAGCATATTGAATGGAGATATCATTGTAGGTTAATTGTGTAGAGGATGTGAAAGGTATTCATTTCAAATCTTGAAGGGTGTTCTAGAGAGGTGTAAAATGAGTTTTGGGTGTCGGAGAATTCCTAGAGTTGGTTCTATACATTTGAGTTCAAAGTTTGGGTTAAAGGTGGCATCTAAACACCATGTAGTACACCATCCGAAAGCTAAGCTTTGATGACTCATGCTTTGTAGTGCACCACATGGCGTTCGAATGCTAAGCTTCGATGACTTACGTTTTGTGAGTCCTTTATAGCATCTAGACGCCAAGCCTATTAGCATTTGGATGCCATGTTTGAATAGCCCTAGGGAGTTTACAGTTTGTTTTCCTTGGTTTTTTAAAACTTGTTTTTGATTCTTAATTTCTTATTGCATATTTCTATATTGATTTTATCCATTACAAACAGTTTTAAACATCTTTTCACAAGAATAGATCCTTATTTTCCTTAAGGGCTTAAGTTGAAAGACATAGCTTAAGGGTGTTATGAGCGAGTAAAGATGTGGTATAGGGAAGATAGGTAATGAGTTTGGTGTTTGCTTTGAATGTTAGGTTATAGGAGTGTGGTAGAGTTGGATTTTAGTGTTGTAGTTGATCCAAGTGCTGGATACTTGCTTGCTGTTTATGTTTCCTACGCTAGAGAAATTAATCAGACTTAATTAATTGTTTGACAATAACTTGTTGTTTGCTATGTGTGCTTAGTTGGACCTAAGGGATCGAGAGGACTAGTGATCTTAGGGTGGTACCCTAATGATTCTTATATGATGGTATCTCAAGTGGAGTCTCACTTAGAAATGATCTAAGTAAATTTAAGTATAACATGGTTCATATGGTGTTAGGGAGGACCTAACATCGATACTATATGGTATTATATATATGGTGTACCAGGGTTATGAGTATCATTATGTTGTTTAATAGCTAAATCAAAGATAATAACATGTTGTTTGGTGCATGATACCTTGGTGGATACTTTTAATGCATGTGACTTGTGATGCTTTGTTGATGCTCATGTGTTTATTGTATTCCATATTAGACTTCAACTCTCCCTATATTAATTTTTCAAGTATAGGTTTAAGTAAAATTTCATAGTTTGTATAGCTAGATATAATAATCAAGAATACCAATGGAAAGTGGCTACTAGAAATTCTAATATGAAAATAAATTTGAGCTAGGACCATTAGAGTCCAATTTACGATTAGTAAATTCTTATTCATAATTTATGAAATATACTTGTAGTTGTTCCGATTGTTTGAAGATTTAAAATTAATTTGAAATTATCTAAAGACTTCAATAGGTAAATTTGGAGATTTTAGTAGAAGCTTACACCTAATGTGTCGATAGATGATATGGATACGTGGCGAGTTGATACTTTAGGTTGCAATACAAAACTACAACTTAACAAAATCAAACCTTAAAAATTTAATGATATTGAGAGTAATTTGTTGTTAAATTTGAATTGGGTTATTAGTGATAGAATGTCATCCCAAAACAACCTTAAATTCTTATAGATACTAATATATGCAAATTTACGAAATGGGATTGATTTTACTCATATTACAGAGATGAATTCCTCACAATCATGAACTAATATGTTAATATAACTTTAACTAGATTACCAAACTAATATGAAAATATGGAATAATCATTAATGTCCAATTAACTTAAGCTTTTATAGGATCATTTAAATATTTCTATAATAGATTCCATAATCATTATATTCTCAAGTAATTTTGTTTGGAAAAATTAATTTGTTACTTGAGTAAAATATAGGTTATATTTAATGTCTAAACCATACAAAAGTTGGCATATCAATTTTAGAAACAATTCGACCTAACTAAACTTAATTTAATTAAGTTCCCTACCCCTACCATATTGGTTAAGTCCTATTCATATATGATTAGTTTATTAAACAGGTCAGTCCAATCAATGTAAACTAGTTTGACTTGTCTTGGCTGTTTAGGCTTACCTTTTTTTCATGTTTATTTTATTATTTAATCATAGTTTCATATATTTATTGAAATATCAATATTTTCAAAAAAACAAAAGCTATAACATTTAATTAAACATTTTCACTAATTTTATAAGATCAAACAAGAACTAATTCAAGAATATTATGAATCTCTATGACTAGTTGTTGTAAAGTGAAGCTAAATCAATCAATTACTAATTTAAAATACTAATTCAAATTCAACCTAGTTTGTTATAACTAAATCATAACCGAACTCACTTACTCTCTAATTGAGTTGTTATGTCATAATCACAAACCAAAATCATGATCTACTTCATAGACTTTCAATTCTCTAAACCATTTCAATAAATACTTTAGTCTCAATTCATAATTCAACATACCATAAATCAAAATTACTTCTACAACATCATATTATCAACTTTGACAATTGATTAAATTAACCAACAATCGAGTCAAATGAACATGAAATCAACAAATACATTAACTAGAGCACTACTACCCCCATGACTACATGCTTCTCAAATCCTAACCAACTTCAACTCATCAATTTTAGACCAGACTCCCAAATTTTGATATGCATATGTCGCTACTATCACATACCTTAATATAACTTTAAGATCTATTAGTTCTCCAAGAATTTCATGCATAAAACAATGTATGTTTGATTAAATCTACAATTTACTTTGGCAAATCTAAAGAAATGTTCACCATACTTAAGATTATTAATCTTCACATGTATATGCCACTTCAAGCTAAATCCACTATAATTTCTCCAATTTCCTTAAATTAAAGATTCATAGCTATTGTTATGTTACGTTTGATATTTAAGAATGGATAGGAATAGAATAGGTTGGAATTGACTGGAATGATTAATTCTCTCTTATGTTTGAAAACACCCATAAAGTGAAATGGAATTAGATGTGTATATAGTAGTATTTGTAAAATTTCTTCTAAAGTATTATGTATCATAATTTGATTGAATGTTAGATAAGAAAATTTTAATTAATGAGGGAGATTCTATTATCCCATCCATTATTTTGATATGTTTGACATGATTGGTCTTTCCATTTATCTCACTATTCATTTTCATATTTTAAAATCTAAACTGTTGAATTTCTAATTTGTTTAATGGTTCAAATTTACAAAAGTATAAATAAAAAATAAGATAGATCGCGATACCAGTCTCTTAAAAAATAAGGATGGGATCTCAATTCCACCCTTAAATTTACAATAGAATTCCCTCCTAAAGTAGGAATTGTCGATTCTAAAGGATTGGATTGTAATTTTTCCTTATAAAAACACTTTCAAACATAAGAAAGAAAAGGCTATTTTAATTCAAATTCATTCTTATATACCAAACATGGTATTAATAGATATAAAACTTAGATTGAACTTTAGAATCAAGTACTTGTCAAATTGTATAAATCATTTGGATTTACATAATTGATTTAATTAGAGGAAAAATTGGACCTCCTCTAGGCTCTTAATCTCATGCCACTTTTAGAAAGAAAGAAAATTTTCAAAATTCTAGAGTTATCAAATTTGAAATGAGTTTGATTTATTAATTAAATCATTAAACCTACCTATGTAGTCCATAGAATTATTTTAATTTACTAATTTGCCTTTATAAGCTCATGTAATAGCTAAGGTTAAATTAGTAATTTAATAATTAACATCCTTCCACTAACTTTAGTTATTTGTATTTTTAGAATTCCTAAAATGCCCATATATGCTTAAATAAAACCCAAGCTTAATTTAATAATTTGTTATTACCTTACTTAAGCCTCATCTTATAGAATCTTATTTTGTTGATCATTTGAACTACCCTTCTTACGTATTTACTTAAATTTCTAGTTAGAATCTTATTGTTTTATTATTTTCCTTCCTAATATGGGATATTTTATTTGTTATACTCTAAGATGGGGGATGAAAGAATCTGACTTATAAGCTACCTCATCTACATAAAATAACTACCTTATATGCCAAAATAACATATATTTTGTCTTAATTATTGATTTTAGATTTTTCTTTCATGAAAACCATATAAAATTTATTTATATATATGTATATATATTCTACTACCATTGATTCAATTAAGCCAATAGTTTTGGTTAAAGGTCTTGAATATTGTAAATAGTTTAATATCACAAGAGTATAGGTTGAGACAGAACTCTTGAGACAAGTTTTAAAGTGGTACTTAGATGGTTATCAACAATTATCACTAAATGGGACATTTGGAATGACATCCCATGGGTAAACACTTTACTGAAAGAAATCGAAGGTCAGGTCAACCTCATTTGGAGAGAGGAAAATGCAATGACCAATTGGCTAGCTAGAAAGGCTAGGGAAAATAATTCAAACTTCTTTTGGGTGGAGCCATCAAATCTTGAAACAGCTTTCAAGAAAGCATTGGTGCAAGATAAGATTAGGCTTGGAAGTTTTAGGATTACAAATCTTTGAGTCTTGTTTATTATTTACTATTCAAAGTATTTATTTATGGTTTGGAGTGAGCGTTATTTAGGGTGTAATATGCTTTTTCCTTTTCTTTTCCTTTTTTCTTATTTAATCTGTAGGTTCCTTTTGTAAGGAGAGTAATACTCCCTTATGTATGTTTTTTTATAAGAATAGATGCCTTATATTTACGAGAGGATGGGTCTATGCACAATCCATTGCATGCCTCCCTACCTTTAAATATGTATGAGGTTTGCCACTAAAGAAAAAAAGGATAAATTGATAGATATTACATAATCACTAAATTAAGCCTATGAAGAGGTGTTATTTATTATTACTTGGATTCTTAAAGGTTGAAACCCTGGCTCTATAGCTAATTTTTGCTTATTATTTTAAGATGTTCATAGTAAGTTGCATCTATTGAGTCTCACTTTATTCTAAGCTACAAAAGACTGTAAGAGAATGAGCTAAACAAACAACCAACTTAATAAACGGTGCCATAGATTAGAAAAAGTATATGCTATCCACATATTGTTGTCCAATTTGATGTGAGTCTAAAGAAAATAATGCCATCATATTATAGGTTTTCTAGAAATCATGTTAAGATAAGTCATGAACATTCATTAAGCCTAAGCTTGTGCAATGGGGTAGATCGTTACTCTTACCTTAAGACCTTATTGAGCTAATTTTTGACTCAATTACAACTTCTTCTCCTTCACTTAGTTTAGCTTTGAGGTTAGGAAAAATGACTCTATTACCTTCCTTAAAGGCCATTATTCAATGAAAGGCCTAATGCTTTTAAGGATGCAATATTTTATCTCATTTAAGATTTTAGCTTAGCTATATTTTGGTCTAATCGAAATGAGAATTTTGCAAGCATTACGTAGTAGTGTAAGGTATAAAGACAATAAAAACTTTATGTACAGTAATCTTAGTTACTCATACATCATACAATATTAATCACATATGTTATGTACATATAGTCAATTTACTTACAAGTATAAAAAGCAAAATACATCATCATCTCTAAACTAGTATGCACTTTTAAAATACATCATCCTTAAGCGCCTTAGATTAGCCTTATGACTAATCTAAAACCCTCGATATGATATATAAGGCATCTTGCAAATACCAGTAGTTTCTTGGGTATATACTACTAACTGGTTTTGATTTAGTTACTAAATTACTATTGTAAAATGACTAACCAATCATTTATATGATCTAACTGTAAGTAGGATTATTTCCCACCAGAAGAATATTACAAGTGTGACACAACTTACAAAATAAAACAAACCATAAGGAGTCTGGTAGTACATCCCATGTGCAAAGTAAATACAAAAGACCATACAAAAGAAATTATGCAAGTTCTCTTAATCACTCAATCTTGGCTTGTACATCCTATCTCCCCGTTACTAACCTTAGGCATAGCACACCCTAGTACAAGCCAGATGTTGTCCTGAATCAAAAGACTAAGGGGATGTAAGTTTATAACATGCTTAGTGAGTAATTTCTAAGCCTTTTACATAGAGATCAAACATTTATGTTAAATAACCATATGAATGCAACAACCGTATGCTCAAACAAATATATACAGTTTAATCGGTAATTGCATATAGCTCGGGATTTCGCCCTTGAAGCTAGGGTTACAGTTACTTGAATTGTCAGATCTGGGTTCCAAGCACCCTTGGTAACTAATACACATGTCTCTTATCCCCTTGCTTGCATGGTAGTTTGAGATTAAATTTAGCTTAGTTGAACTTAGTTACTTAAAAGGGGATTTGTAAGTATTTATGTCGTTAGTCAATATTTGGCTGATCATTTAAGGTTTTTCTTAAGTTTGGGAATATTCGACTACCAATTCAAATTATCTTAGTAGGCAAAGTTAGATTATTTGGCTTGTTGACTCTATGGAATATCATGGTTGTTTGAGTTCAGTTCTGAGTATAACCAAAATCTTATGGGATTTACATCCTTCCCCCCTTAAAATAAGTTTTGTCCTCAAAACTTAAAGGCGTACCTGGTTCCTTAAAGCAATGAGGATATTGCCATCTCACTTCTTCTTTTGCTTCCTAGGTAACATCTTTTTACTCATGATTTTCCCAAAGGACCTTCACGCATATGATTTCCTTCTTTCTCAACTTTTGAACCTTGTAGTCCATGATCCGAATTAGGTGTTCTTCTAAGTTAAATTCTCCTTTAGTTGCACAGGTTCTAACTCTACTACTCTATTTGGCTCAGGTACATGTTTACTTAGGACTGATACATGGAATACATTGTAGACTTCGAAGAGGTTTGGTGGCAATGCTAGTCTATAAGCAAGCCTTTTGATTCTTTCCAATATTTCAAATGGGCCTATGTACCTTGGGCTTAATTTTTCTTTCGTTCGTGTCTTGTGGCTGCTCTAGATTGGAAGTACTTTAAGATACATATGATCTCTAACTTGAAATTCCAATTCTCTCCTATTTAAGTCAGCCTAACCTTTTTGCTTGTCTTATGACTTTTATTTTTTGTTTGATAATTGCTACTTTCTCTATCACTTCTTAGGCTAAATCTAGTTATAAGGGTAATTTCTCAACATTGCCCCAAAACAAGGGGGTTCTACACTTTCTCCCATATAGGGCGCTGTATGGGGGCATCTAAATGGTAGAGTGATAGCTATTGTTGTATGCAAATTCAACTAAAGGTAGGTAGGCATCCTAATTACCTTTGAACCTTAGCATACATGCTTGAAGCATATCTTTTAGGGTCTATATGGTCCGTTCAGATTGCTCATCTGTTTGAGGATGGTAAGCGGTGTTGAACTATAACTTCATGCCCAAAGTCTTTTTTAGACTAATCCAAAACTTAGAAACAAAATGAGGATCTCAGTTCGACATAATACCTACTAGAACACCATGCAAATGGATGATTTCCCTTAAGTAAATCTATGCTAACTTTCTAAGGGGTAAGTCATATTTATTGGGAGGAAGTGGGGTGATTTAGTAAGTCTGTCTACTATTACCCAAATGGCATCATGTCTTGTAGTTGTCTTGGGTAATCTACTTACAAAGTCCATGGTGATCTGATCCCATTTCCATTCCAGAACAAGTAAAGGTTGTAGTGTACCACCTAGATGTTGATGCTTTGCTTTGATTCTTTGACAAGTATCGCACTTCCGTACAAACTAAGTAGCATAATTTTTCATGGCATTCCACCAAAAGGATTTCCTGAGGTCTTGATACATTTTTGTACCTTTTAGGTAGATAGTATAGCCTGAAAAATGCGCTTTAGTCAAGATCTCCTTTTTGTGTTCAACTTCATCTGGTACACATATGTAACCCTTCATTTGAACTGTTCCAAATCCATCTATCTCAAAATTACAGTAGTTGTCATTTACTACTTCTTACCTCAACTGAATCATGGTAAGGTCTTTGTGTTGAGCTTCTTGAATTTTCTTAACCAATGTGGGTTCCACAATTAAATTAAACACTTCTAAATTTACCTCATGCTAAGTGAATTCTAGATTCAACCTCTTAAATTCCTTTATCAATTCCTTTTGCTCGGTGAGGAGTGAGGCAACTTTTGCATGATTCTTCTGACTCAAAGTGTCAATAACAGCATTCACTTTTCTTAGGCAATAATTTAAACCCAGGTCATAGTCTTTAATCAATTTGAACCAACGGTGTTGTCTCATGTTCAATTCCTTTTATGTGAAGACATACTTCAAGCTCTTGTAGTCAGTATAAATTTCACATCTCTGACCATAGAGATAATGCCTCCACAACTTTAGAGCAAAAAATACTGTAGCAAGCTCTAAGTCATGGGTTAGGTAGTTTTGCTCATGTGGTCTCAACTGTCGCGAAGCGTAGGCTATTACCTTCCCATTCTGCATAAGCACACATTTAAGTCTATTCTTTGATGCATCGCTGTATATTGTAAATGCTTCATCGATATTAGGAGGGACCAAAATAGGTGCTGATACAAGTCTTTGCTTTAGCTCTTGGAAACTCTATCCCCATTTTTCATTCCACTAAAATTTCACATTTTTCTAAGTTAGTTATGTAAGTGATCGAGTTATCCTAAAGAAATCCTTCACAAATTTTCGATAATATTTGGATAAGCCAAGAAAAATTCTCACTTCAGTTACAGTTTCCAACTACTTCTAAGTAATAATAGCTTTTATCTTCTTAAGATTGATAAATATACCTGTGCTTGACATAATGTATCCTAGAAAAGATATCTCACACAGCCAAAAATCACATTTAGAAAGCTTAGCATATAACTTATGCTCTTGCAGTGTCTATAACACGATCCTTAAGTGCTCTTCTACTTTAGAGATGTTGAATACATTACAATGTCATCAATAAACACAATGTTGCACTTGTCTAGTAGTGCTTAAAATACCTAGTTCATCATGTCCATAAAGGCTGCTGGGGCAATCTTTAGCCTAAAGGGCATGACTAAAAACTTGTAGTGTCCATAACTAGTTCTAAATGTCATTTTTGGAACATCTTCTAGCTTGATTCTTAACTAGTGGTATCTTGATCATAGATTAATGTGGGAAAAGACATAAGCATCTTGCAATTGGTCAAATAAATGATCTATGCATGGCAATGGGTACTTATTATTAACTGTCACCTTATTCAAATCTCAATAATTGATGCACAACCTTAGGGAGACATCCTTCTTCTTAACAAACAACATTGGTGCTCCCTAGGGTGATACATTGGGCTGAATGAAACCTTAACCCAACAACTTCTATAGCTGCTTCTTTAGTTTTTTCAATTCTACAAAGGCCATTTGGTAAGGTGCTTTTGAGATTGGCTTTATCCTTGGTACCAAGTCAACTATAAAATCTATTTCTCTTTATAGTGGTAATCTTAGTAAATCTTTCAGAAAAGCATCTGGAAATTCATTCACAACTTTAATAGTCTCTAAATGGGGTTTCTTGTCCCTTAACTCTATGGTACTTAGCCAACGCTCTATCGTTTGCAATTAGTTCAAATGAGCATAGTGCCTTAGAAATCTATGATGTTGCTTCTCCTCCAAATATGACCTTTGCCCCATCTGTTGCTTCAAAAGTAACTTCTTTCTTTTGACAATGAACTATGGCCTTGATAGTAAACATCTAACTCATACCTAAAATCACTTCATACTTATTCATGTCAATCAAGAATAAGTTTGCACAACTTTCTCGTCCTTAGATTCTCATAGGACAATTCCTAATCATTTCTTAGTTAACCACTATACTCCCTGTCGGGTTCTCACTCCAAAGCATGAATCAATGGTTGAAATGGGCATTCCAATATGTTTGGCTACTTTAGAGGTAAAGAAGGAGTGAGTAGTTCTTGTATCGAACAAGGTGTATACTAGCTAGTTAGATGGTGATATTCCCTGAGTCAACATAATCAATCTTTGAATGTTTAAGGAATTACTTTTAAATCTTGACTTCTCTAAACTTGTCTAGACTTCTTAATTTACACGTGATATATCTCAAGAAGTATAATTTGAATCTCAATAGAAATATAAGAGTAAAAACACTTTCCTACAACAAATCCAATATCTAGAATGTCAGTGTCTTCATACACAGCAAGCTCAGGCTCAATTTCTTCTTCATACTTAACATAAGTCCAATCCCCTTCCAAGTTGTACACCTTGGCGGCGTTAACAGGGGCTTTTGACTTAGCATTCAATGCTCCTGATCCAGTACTATTCTTGTAGGTCACTAGTCATCTTAAAGTTTGTTGTGGTCTTGTTGCTTAAACTAGTGCAGTACGTCTTTGAGGGCAAGTAGTGGAAAAGTGCCTTGGTTGCTTGCAAATAAAGCAAATTGTGTCACTCTTCTTTGGGCATTCAATAACTCTATGATCTGTACTCCTATAATAAAAACACTTGTTCTATAGTTGAGAACATTCTCTTGGATAGTGCTTGCCCTTGCATTTCCAACATCTTAAGTGACTTGTAACTTCTTTCTTTTATGGGTAGTTGCAATGTATCATAACTTTCTTCCCTTTGCCTTGGTAGTTAGTACCCTTATGCAGTCTTTTAATATTGATCTTAGGCCTTATAGTTCCTTTTCCTTGGCCCTTAGCATTTCTAGGGCTTTGGCCTTCTCCATTGCTTCTTTTAATGTTTTGGGTTCAAACCATTTGACTTTCTCCCTTAGCTCTACATCTAAACCTCACACAAAAACTTGCATCTTGAACCTATTGCTATACTCTTTAGGAGCATACTGCAATAGTTTATGGAATTCTAATTCGTAATAGTCTATGCTGCGACTTCCTTTGGTGATGGATAGAAGGTTTTCACTATACTACACTTTAAGACTTTCAGGAAAATATTGGGATAGGAACTCTCTTCGAAAGACTTCCCATGTGACTAGGGGCATTAAGAACCTCCTCTTAGACTCCCACCAAGTTTAAGCATAGAATCACAGCATATAGGTCCCATAAGATAATCTTAAGTGTAGAGGTACCTTGAATGCATCAAAAGATCTCTCAATTTGTGATAGCCAGTCCTTTGCCTCATCTGGCTTACTTGTTGCTCCTTCAAAGTACTTGCTATAACAAATAAATTCAGGAAGTACACTTCACTGTGCTCTCCATTTACGTGGCACTGTAAGGGCTACTCCTACCTGTTCCACTAGTGGTGGTAGTGGTATTTCCTCCACATGTACTGGAGGTGGAGCTGGGTTGGAGGAGTCCGATCTTGCTCTAAAAATGCCCTAACTAACTGATTGTTGGCATAAATAGCAACTAATGCCTCGTTGTTACGGTCTTGAGGCCAATCCTGCTTGTTTAGATCTACTTAAGAGCCACTAGTTTGAACTCTTCTTCCTTAAAATCCCAAAAATCTACCATAGCTTAGCCATTAAGTATATGAACCAAGCGATCATGGTCCATCCACCTATCTCGAGTATAGATTACCTATAGTCTAACATCTCTCCACTTCGTGAAGTCAGGTGGTAGTAATACCTCTTCATCCGATACCATAAACACGATGTCCATAAGCTGTTCAATCTGCCCTTAAATGTGAGCCTCCCTTGCGAGTATATGGATGATCTCATTGTCCGTATAAGCTATGGCTCCATCAGACCTTGCGTCAAAGAACCTTTCTCTCTAGGGTGCAATCAAATTAGTTCTATACTAAGTCATTACTTGCCTAATGTTCCTTGGTGATCCTATGAGGGCAAAATCTTCACACATTTCTTGCAATCGATGTCAAAACTCTAAGATAGTCTCGCCTTCGAGCATACAAAACTTGAGCTACCTAGCTAAAAGCTGGAAGGGACTAGCCTAGTCAACAAGATAGAAATAATATTACTTAATCTTTTAAATTCTTAATTCATTAACATTTCTTTAGAAAATCCCTACTTAAGCCTAACTCGATCTACCCCTTTCAATCTTACTAGGTAGTGGCCTAGTGTCTAAGGTCAAGTTTTATCTTAAATATGACCTTTGCTCTCATACTATTAAAGGTTATCATGCCCCAAGAGATGCCTTAGGCGTGGTAACCTACCATATACTGCCTTAAGCACCTTAGATTGGCCTTGTGTCTAATTTGAAACCCTTAATATGATATATAAGGCATCTTCTAAATATTGGGTAGCTTCCTAGGTATGTACTCCTAAGCAGTTCCAATTTAATTACTAAATTAGCATCGTAAAATAACTAACTAATCATTTATATGACTTAACTGTAAGTGGGATTATTTCCCACCAAAAGAATATTACAAGTACGACATAGCTTACAAAATAAAACAAACCATAGGGAGTCTAGTAGTACGTCCCATATGTGAAGTAAATACAAAAGACCATACAAAAGAAATTGTGCAAGTTTTCCCAGTCACCCAATCTTGACTTGTACATCCCAGCTCCTTATCACTAACCTCGGGCATAACACGCCTTGGTTCCAGCCAGATGTCATCCTGTATCAAAAGACTAATGGGGTGTAAGCTTACAACATGCTTAATGAGTAATTCCTCTTACTAAGCCTTTCATACAAAGATCAAATAGTTATGGTAAACAAAAACATGAATGCAACAATTGTATACTCAAACAAATATATACAGTTTAATCGATAATTGCATGTAACTCGAGATTTCGCCCTTGAAGCTAGGGTTAGAGTTACTTAGACTGTCGGATCTGGGTTCCAAGCACCTTCGGCAACTAACATACATGTCTCTCATCCCTTTGGTTCTTTTTGCTCTCATAGTTAATTACACCTTTCAATTATTACTTCTCAATTCATATACTAAGAGTGATGATATGAGTAACGTATACAGTTTACTCACCCTAAGTGGTGGACTCTAGGACTCAACCCATTATTATGCGGTTGGCATCTCCAGTACTTGGTAAGCCCACAGGTTAGGGCGAGGTCATGTTGCACGTGTGCATTGTGTGAAAACTCATATTCATAAACTTTATCATGACCCCCGCAAGACACCTCCATCTTGTACGTGCAATGTGACGGTCATCATATAATGATGCAAGTTATGCCATGAATGATCCATTTTAGTTATGGTTGGAAATTGTTATGTTCGTTTTACTTTTGTGACCACTCATTTCAAAAGACAATCTCAAGGCATACTACGGTAGCTATATAATAGGCATTTCACTAATTATATTAGAGTACTTTAGTACAACAATTATGGAGTGCCATATACATGCAATTCCCAAGTCCCCAAACATACCAATTATTATTTAATTTAAGTACAACTAGGTTACAATCAAATACAAGCATAATAGTAATAGAAATACTCACTTAGCCATAAGGATCTATGGATTGTAGTAGTCAGCAGGTGGGTCCAGATCTATATTGGAATCACTTGAAATAATCATGAAGGAACATGAATAAGAGAAGGAAAATTTTCCTATTAAGCTAACTACTTTCGCTATAATCCCCAATTTTGAATAAAACTTGTTTGTTTTCTCATTTTAAATCCAATTTCCATGTTCTTATAGATGCTTTTTGTTTTTTTTTTTTATCATTTTTGGAGGTAGATTACCGTTGTGTGGTCCAAATTGATAGATTCCAACCACACTTTTTCGTACTAGTTGAGAAATTTACGAACCTCTTGTTTGTTAGGTTAAAAGGCTCCAATTTTGTAAAACCTTGGTCTTATTTCATTTTTTTTCCAACTCTTGGTGACCTCTAAGTTCTTATTTGGGCTTTGAAGTATGTTTGGTGATTATTCTTTATGGGCCTAAATCTAACCATTAATCTTACTTAGTCTCCTTTAATCGGTGTTTCTAGTTTAGGCCTATGGCCTTATTGTTAAGGTCTTTTAAGTGGGGCTTAGTAGTTGTTCTTTTGGGCTTTTTAAATTGTTAAGTTGGGCCTTAAATCTTATTCTTGAAATATGGAAATGCTGGTTCTCTAACTTTTTAAGCTTAAGGCTTTAGCGGTTTGGCCCATTTTGAATTTCTTCACTTGTTTTAGCCATTTGGGGCCTATGACTTAGGCCTAACATGCTTGTTTGGGTTCAAATATTATTCAAACATTTTTCCAAAGGGTTTTTAAGTAGGGTTCAGTTCTATCCATGGCGTTTTTGGGGCTTGCTTGGTTAGCTTTTAGGCCTAAAACATGCTTTAGGCTTAGTTTAGCTCCTTAATGTCTTCATATGCTAGTTACACTACTTTGGGAAGTTCCAAAACACTTTAATATTTTCTAATACATTCTTATAAGTGGGTTTTAAAGTGGGGTCAGATTTAAATCATTTGGTTAAGCTTCTAAACAGACACCTTTTTTGAGGATTCTTGCTTAAACAACATATATACTTGTATAAGGGATACATGGTAGCATTTTTAAGCAAGTTTTAACAAGAATAAGTCTAAGAAAGTTTAGGAATACCATATAATACATCACATCTAACAGCTAATCCAAAGAGTGTCAAGTCTTATTTAAGGCTCTTGTAAGTTATAAGCTCATATCATCATAAACACTTTATAAGTTGATCTTTCCTTCACTAAAGGCTACTCTTAGGTTTGTGAAACTTAATAGAAGTAGAGATATCATCTAGAAGTGCTCCATACATACCATGTCCAGCTTGTGTGGTTCTTTTTACACAAATGATTTTGTGGCTTTTTCAAGCTTTAAGACCGTACTCTAAGTAACAACTAGATGTACTATAAGGATGTCAAGCCTAGCCCACTTATACCATGATGTTTGTATGGAATATCTCAAGAAATTCATGAACTTACTAGAATATATTTATGGTACATAATACTTTCCTTAGACAAGAAGTAATCACCTAAGCATGATGCTCTTAACATTTTGAAATGTGAAATTTACTTCACCAAATGTGGATAGTGGTAGATGACATTACTTGTTGACCTCATGCTTGTGCTCTTCCTTTACTCTTAGCTCTTTAAAAACCAAACCCCCATTATGATGGTTGATCTTCCTACTTTCCAAAAGATGACACTATGTTTCAACCTTGTTTTTTCAAATGTTTCCAGATGGTGTTGTTAAGTGTTGAGCATGTATGGGTGACATGAAAGGGGTAGCAAGGGAGTGGATGGCTTGCTTTGTGGGTGAAGGGGGTGAGTTTCCTTCTTGTTGCTTCAAATGTGTGAGGGTTTTTAGAACTTAAAAAAAAAAAAATAGATGGAGAGGAAATGAGGGAAGATGGTTGGTTGTGGGATGGCTTATGCATTCCTTGGTTCCTTTTGTTTGAGAAAAAAAATTTTGAGAGTTTAATAGAGTCAATACATGATGATGAAAGGAGGTATGGGTTTTATGACAAAATAGTAACTAGATTGACATGCGAATGGATGTAGAAAAGATGGGAAGTGACCTATTCCCCCCCTTCCTTATGGTTAGCGCAACATGTAGGGGCCATTTGGCCATGCTTTTGCCACATCATTCCCTTTTGTACATTAAATAAATTGATAAGTTGGTTCACTTATCTATAAGTGGCTTGACATGTGTAAAGAGATGAAGGTTAGCTTATCTTTTCCTTGCTAGATTTAACAAGTTAAAGGTGAATGGGATTATCACTATTGGTCTTGTTTCAAATATATTCAATTTATTAAGAAAGCTGGGTAATAGGGGTTAAATTCTCTTCGTACATGATTCTATAAAATTTTTTGACATAACGTAACCTAAATGGCCACCTTAAACAATCAGTTGGAGAGTGTTTTACTAAATTATTAGTAGTTTGAGATTAAACTAAGCTCAGTTAAACTTAATTACTTAAAATGGGATTTGTAAGTATTTACGTCGTTAGTCGATATTTGGTTGATCATTTAAGGTTTTTCTTAAGTTTGGGAATATTCAACTACCAATTCAAATTATCTTAGTAGGCAAAGTTCGATTATTTGGCTTATCAACTCTATGGAATATCATGGTCGTTTGAGTTTTGTTCCAAGTATAACTAAAATCTTACGGGGTTTACATTTATAAATAATCAATTAATTAATTTTGATAAAAAATTTTCAAAAAAACCTTGTTGGGTTTTAAAGTCCTGTTTAAGAAATGATGATCCCTCTAAATCAATAAAAGAGAATGTTGATAATTAACCATAGGCAAATAGCAATTCACCCTTTAAATCTCATATGATTCCTCTTTTTATGTATCATAGTATTAAAATGCCAAGATCCTTCATGCTTTGCTATTAAACGAGCCAACCAAAATGAAATATTAAAAATGCTCACTTCCATGATATCTTTCCTCCAAAGTTTGTTACCCACCAAATTATCAATTACTAGGTTATGCTAAAATCTAGAAAGATTAGATAAAGAATATAATTAGATATGACCATGCCTGTTTAGCTGTTTCATGTTCAGAACAACATATGAACTAGAATTAATACTTGATGACATAAATAACTTCTCAAACAAATCCTAAACTATTTCTTTTAAGTAGTTGCATCTATAAGTAGTGCATTGTCGAGAATTTTTCCATACAAATTACTGTCTTATAACATCATTATGACCCCTTGCTACCTTCTTTCCAAAAGTCCCAAGTAATCTCAACCAAAGATTTTTCAAATTGAATGACTCACTTTACAACAATTAAGTGGCCTTAAAGATTAATCATAAGCTACTTTACCTAGAATACTCAATCATTAATTGATAACAAATACCTTGTCCATAAGCCACTTATGTGGACTAGTTACCAAACGAATAATATATGAGTATATGTAATTAGATTGATTTTTATAATCCTACATTGATAATCAAATGATTAGTATATGAGTCATAACTAATATGCACTTGATTTGTCCATAAATTAATGGCTTGAAACCCTTTTTCTTATATGTTTCCCACAAATCATAAGTACAAAATATACAAATAATTTTTGTAAACGTTTTAACTTAAATTATTAATTTGCTTTTTATGTAAATGTTTGGTTTAAGAAGTGATTAAACCAATTTATGCTAAAAAAACTAGGTTAACAAAACTAAAATTTAGGTGAAAGAATAGAATTGCAATTGACCCGAAATAGACTTGTTGACTAAGTGTTACTAAGGTTGACCATTTAGCAACAAAAGCTAAAAACATGTACAATGTGGTTAACTATTAAAATAGTTTTTGTTTTTGTTAACTATTTCACTTTTTGCCTTTAGATCCTATAAGGTTATCCTACCAATTTTAAGACAAATTTTAAATTGATTCATGGATATATGTCTTAGGATAAAATACACAAGGTACACCAAGAAAGGCTTGGACAAGAACGAAAATGTACTAACTAAAACCCGAATGCAAATGGAGGGGGAGGGGGAGGGATGGATGGTGTGTGGAAGGTAAATTGGTACTTAGAAAATTTTAAACTTTTTGCAAAAACAAACTTAAATGTTTCCCCTTTGATTACTTTAGCAACTATGGTGTAAAACAATCTATAGAAAACAAGTAAAGCACAAATTCAAGGAGTGTAGGGATAAGAAGATCAGGCTCAAAATTTACAATGCTTCAACCTTATACTTAGTGCACTCTTCTAGCTTTATTGTTAAGGACTACAGATTCCTCATTGGCGTCTTTCCACTATCTACTTTTCATTAACTTAATCAAGAGAAAACAAAATATATAAGTCTTTATGCTTTGTCTTACTAGGCTAGCCTTGCCTATACATAGATCCACAGAAATTTATGACTCTCCTCTAACACATGATCTATTATACAAATAATAGTGTTTACAATAACAATGAGGATAAAATGCAATGATCCTTTCAATGAAAGTACAAGATAAAATTAAATTGTAAAACTCGAATAGACAGTGTTATCTTTGATTTAGATTCTAAATATGACTTTGAATTTTCTCGAGTATCAAGTTTGCAGTAAACAAATGTAGCTTAGTTATGTGTCAAAGATTTAAACTCCTTTTCTTTTTATACCTTCATATGCATTGTCTCTTTACTAGAATCTTGGATAAATCTTTGACACATCTTGATAAATTTTGAAATATCTTGATCTCGTCATTGGTAGTTGTGATCCCTTGAACTGTGGTAATAAAATTGCCCTTGTTGGTAAGTTCAATTCAAATGTTGTACTACTGCATGTTTATTGAATGAGGTCTAAATGTAAATATGCTTCGGTTTCTTATATTTCCATTGATATAGCCTTCAAAAAATTAAATTCCTTTTGAAAATAAATATCTCTTAAAAATTAGGAGCAAATCTTGAAGCTTATTATCCTTAAACTTTGAATTAGATGCCTTGAACATCTTCTAGACAAAGAAACTTATATGCAATTTGATTTGTTTGACTTAATCCTATTGAAGATATTTGATATATCAACTTAGTTTGAATTTAAAAATCTTGTTATGATATGAATAAGATTCATCCTTATCTTTAACTTGCTTCACATATCCAACTTAATATACTCTTGAGATAATCTTTAATTTGAATCCTACAAAATCTTCTAATTGTCTTATCAAGAATCCATTGATTATCTCATGAGGAATCCAATAAATATTTGATACAACTAAATAATTAAAAATAAGGAAATTCTATGGTCTCGTCCTTTATTTTGATGGGACTAGTCTTGCTTATCATCTCACCATTCATTTTTAGGTTTTTAAATCTGAACCATTGAATCCAAAATTTGTTCAATAATTTAGATTTAAAAGTGATCAAATCAAGGGTAAAATGCGTGGTAGGACCGGTCCTATTAAAAAAAAGAAGGATAAGACTGTAGAAAAATCCTTAAAAATATGGTTATTATTATGAAGAGCATTGTCCATATAAACTTATCTTAACATGATCCAATTAATCGCCCCTAATCCCCGTAGATATATTATCCAACTTAATAGAACATTTTAGATGCATTACCTAAATATATCCAACAAGTAGAGCTAAGCCTTCAAACAATTACGAGTCTGATTAACTTCTTGAACAATTCTATTCTGTCACTTTTGATATTGTACTATCTTTTGGAATTTGTCTCTAAATTTGGCATTGAATTTCAAATTCAATTTCAAGACAAAATCTTATCCTTTGCTTATTGACTAGCACACTAGACTCACTTGTTAAATATCTTCACTCTTTTTGTTATCATCAAAACAGTGATGAGAGAAATCAATAACACTCATTTAGCATATATATTTTAGGATGATTTTGTATATTAATTGACTTAATTTATAGTAGCTTGGAGATTAATTCAATAATATTTCAATTGTAGGGATTTTGGAAGCTTTTGATGAGTTTTAAAGATTTTATGGAGTGAAGAAGTACATTGATCAAGGGATTGAAGTGAAGAAACTCAAGTAAGAATTAAAGTTTAGAGAAGATTAAGTGTAGCCATCAAGGCTATGATCTTAGCTGTAGACCTCTCGTTAAAGAACTCCATCGAATTTGAACAATTTCTATATGAAGCAAGACCATGCCTAGACTCCAAGGTTGTGAATTAGGGGCATAGTGATTCTATAATTTGTGAATCTTTTATTTTTGACAAGTTTTCTTTATAAACCTAAGTCTAGTCCTTATAAATAGGTATTTAGGTTTAGGTTGCAAAGAGAGCTCCTTAGAGAAGAGCTTATATGGTGAAACTACATAAGGGTTTCTCTATTTTTCTTTTTTTCTTTTCTATTATATTAGAGTTTCAGTTGTTCTTAGTAAATCATTATTGAACCGTTAATTCTAATGTGACTATTGATATTTTCTATTAATGCTCTTTTATTTCAATATATGATTTTGTATTTTGTTATCTAATTGTATTGTCTCATATGGTTCTTTGGTTCAATTTTCTACTATAGAGTTTACAAAATCCTATAATATGACTATCTGATACAATTAGAAAAAATTGACTAGCTAAAACATTTAACTATTTAATATATCAAGATTAGGTTAACCTAATAGTGGTATTTAAGGTCGTAATACAATCTTGAGATACTTTATTGAAGAATTTATTCAAGTAAAGTATACTCTAGGTTAAGACTTAATTAGTGATGCAAGTTTGATTAGTTCATAATAGAAATCTCCATGGCTTAAAATTGCAATTGAGATTGAAAAATCACATAGAATCAAATAGTAATAACCTAGTCATTTTTTTGTTAAATTTTTTACTTTATTGATTATTCAATTATACTTTTGATTATAAAAGTTAGATAATTGGGAATTGTAGTGAAATATTGATAATTAATTAGGATTTGCTCATAATTATGGTTTCCTATGGGACAAAAAACTAGGACTCAAAATTCGTGTTTATACTATAATTTGATTAGATACGCTTACTTACCTCACATCAAGTTTTTAACGTCATTATCAGGGAGCCAATAGAGTGAAACTAATTAGGAATTTAGCAAAATCCTAATTTTTCCAATTATTTTAACATGCTTGCAAAATATCCATCTTATAGTTTCTTTTGGTGTTTTCATCTATTAACTCACTTCTAACTTCTGAATTGTTTTAGTTTATGACTAGGAATAGTCATAAAGGTCTTGTTGAGCTTGATTTGAAAATTGAGATGACTTTTCGCTACCTTTGTTGGAGAGTTCATGCAGCCATGGATCTCATTAATCGTGGTTCAGAACTCCAACTTAATGAAGAGTAAGAAAAAGATTCAAAAGAACTTGAAAACATGGTAGTGAACAATGATGAAGCCAACAAATCCTTAATGGAATTTCCTAAGCCTAACATGATTAGAGCTAAATCTAGTATCACCAGACTAGTGGTGTAAGTGACAAATTTTCAAATCCAACTAAAAATGGTGCAGTAGTTCATCCAATTTGATAGGTTGGCTAATGAAGATCTAAACAATCATATCTTAAGCTTTTTGGAAATGTGTGCATCACGATTCGTAAGATAGTCTAGTAGTGATAGACCGCCATATACTAGTCAAAAGCAATCAATTAGTGCTTTCTTACGTAGTAATTACTTTCAAAGTGTACATGAAGCGTCAATTCTAGAACAAACTATAGAGTAGCACGGATTTAATGGCATAGAATAAAATTTCAAATTATATTATAAAATAGATGGTATAGAACTTATGAAGTTGTAGAGTCTTTCTAATAATAGATATTACAAAACATTATAAATAAAGTACTTAAGACATATTAATTATAAATTTCATAATCCTTCTACACACTTCCATAGCTCGCTTTTATCTTTTTATAGTTCACTAATATGAGGCAACCACACTTATCAAATTATAGTGAAGTGGATTTTGAGTCTAAATATTGATCCCTTAGAGATCCTGAATATTAGTACTAACCTTAGCTCTATTATTTAACTGAATAAATTTAATTTCAAGAATTCAATTCTTTAAATTAACATTGCAATAACTAATTAATTTAATAATTAATCCAAAAATAAACAAGAAAGCAAAATATTAAAGATTAACTTCAAGACTCAATGATGTACCTTGATCTTGATTCCTTAGATCTACACATGTAACTTTCCTTAAAGATAATTTAATTCAATCTTTAACTTTTCATAATCGGGAGAACTCTTATTTAAAGCTAATAACTTTCTCAAGCTTATTAACCATAATCTTTAGATTATCTAATAGAATTTCTTTCCCATAGCATAATCTTTGATTGCATTAACGTACAGCGGATTTTTTTAAAGATAATATTATTGATGCAGAATAATCTTACAATTTATCTCTAATATTTCACAAACTCTTATCAACTATGCTAGATTTAATTATACAAGAAATCTCTTGATCTTCTTGTATAATATCATATTTAAGTTAATAATTTGCAAAATTATTAATCTAAAATATGCAAGCATACATAATTGATTTAAAAAGAATAAAGGTCTTCATTAGATCTAAACAAAACCAAACATCACATGTGAGATATAGGTTCCACAAGAGCTAAATACAAAAAGTTCCACTCTATACTCATGATAAAAAAAGTATCTTTAATAAAAACTAAAGAAAAGTAGATGAAATAGATCATGAGTTGGCAAGATGATTCTTGAATCTTGAGATCTTGAAGTCTTGATGCATTATGCTCTCTTAAGTATTTTCACATTGAAAAGCTTCCAAAAAGTCATGCTAAAAGCTTTATCTAAGAAAACCTAAAGAGGCTTTATATAGGAGTTAAGAAAAACAAGGCTACTGCAAATGACATGACTAAGTAACTGGTCATATCACTCTCATTTGAATATCTTCACGTCTTCTCTCTCTCTCTTTTCAAAATCTTGGGAATGACACGATTAAAGACACAATTGTATCCTTTAGTCGTGTCACTCACGTGCGTAATTAAAATTAAGCTTCAAATTCTCTTGGCATCGACACAATCATATCATTCAATAATGTCGAACTTCAAAACTTCCTCATTTTAGCTTTAAATTGAGTTAAACTTGTTTTTATTTTCTCATTTTCTCATGTAAATTGTTTCCAAACCTAGAAAACAAGATCTTGTTTAATTAAGTATCATTTTCTAAAAATAAACTCAAAATTCAAGGGAAAATAATTAAAAATCACCATCTAAAAAAATAATCAATTTAAAGCTTATCACTCACCAAAGGCTTAGACCTTCTTAGATATAGCTAGTAAGGTTCTTGTAAAAAATTAGAATGATAGGAGTGTAAGTTAGCTAGCCTAGTAAGAAATCTACCCATACCACCTTTCAAGCATAACAAGTAAGTTTTCATGCATATGATATGCAGCCAATCAATCAAGCATATGAGGCCATATATGCAACCAATCGGTATCCAGAGTGTAGTCTAGGTTTTACTCCCTCCTTTGACCTTAAGTTAAGGATTCATAGTTCTATTAGTGCCTAAGTGTTCAAATTTAGTGAATAGAGTCTTTGGCATAACATCCTTAGCCACCACAACAAATAGCTATAGAATCATAGTTTTTAGTTGAACACATACCCATATCATCATAGCAATCAAGAGATAATGCCCTGTAATGGGTCCTAGGAAAATCAGATGGATACCATTCTCTCTAAACCTACGAGAGAACTAATCCCTTGATTGCTTAAGGGAACCAAATGAAATATATTCACCTTAGAACCAACATAACCTTAGGAAGACTAATCTTTTGGTTAGCTGAGGGAATTAAATGAAACATTCACTAAAGCCTAAATATAAGTCACAAGAGAAAGATCTCTTGATTGGTCCTAGGAAGTTGTAAATGAATTATAATTAAGAAATGAATGCTTTCCCTAACCATCAAATTACCATGGACTGATCAAATCCCTAATCGGCCTCTAGATGTATGTGACCAAAAACAAAAGAATGGACATGGCCCTATACAGTACACGTCCATCCTTAAAGTCACTTATTTTGTAAAAGACGTAGAAGATTGTCACCTTTCCATTCCCTATGTAATAGTTGTCACATCTCGACTTAGTACAGAATGCACCATCACATAGGAATACCTGTTGAAAACTTAACTCAATATGCTCATTCATTAAAAGACAATATTGTTTACATGATAAAGGGGTTTCTACATCGAAGTTTGGTTAAATATTTTATTACAACTTATGTGTATAACATAATATTTGCATCAAGACATAAACTGGCTTTTTCCTTTGTCTTCTTCACAATAATAAGATTCTTAACTTAGTATAGGTTCCATACAAAAGTCATTGACTCTAACTCATACTCTCAGTATATATAGACCCCCTTAGTGTTAGGCCCTTCATGATGCAGTTAACTTGAGGATAAAATATTTTATACCCTCAGCTATTGAAGCTAAGTGGTCGTGGATAACAAATAACATAATATAGAAAATATTGCATATCACAAATGAACCATTTCAATCATAACCCGTAGGTTCAACTTCATATATGCATCTGCCCAACCGGGCATTTACTGCTAGCAATGTAGCATGCTATGCTCATGTACGTAGCATGCATCGATACTGATATCCTATGCCCTCCAATCTTCTTCTGGTTAATCAACATAGTAAGGAATTTAGATAAAATGTCTAAGAACCAATGGGTAGTAAGGAGCTACCTCAGAGAAGAACATCCACCAAATTGGACTACACACTATAGTTTACCATTTTTAAAAAAGGCAACAAGGAACTACTTAGGAGTAGGACCCTTAAGTTTGCTTTACAAAATTAGACTTCATACTATAGTTTGCCAAATCAAAGTGGCAACACTACTAAATTAGACCACACATTGTAGTATACCAAATCAAAGTGTTACCACTACCAAATTAGACCACATACTAGAGTCTACCAAATGTGACTATCAAAATAGTTATAATGTTTGGGCAATGTAATCTATATGCTTCCAAAAACTAAGTTTATAAAACCATATTCTTTCCGTGATTACTTGGAAGCCTTAATCTAAAAGTTCTAACCCATAAGTCCTTTTTGTGTTATGCCATGCTATGATATGTAGTATTAACTTAAGTATATCACTCAACACAACTAGTCTTTTAGTTTTATTCAATCTAGTCATTTAATTTTAGTCTTCGAACTCTCCCTAGCAAAATTCTAATATCTCACTTAGGCTTCACTTAGGTGAACACCCAAAAGATTGAGTTAGTAATCACTCAACTTTCCTAGTTAGCATAATCAATTATAAGCACAAATCATCACCCAGCATAGTAGCACAGCAGTTTAACCAAAATATAGTTACTATCATTCAAAATCACCACATCAACATTCATTATAGTAGCATATCAATTCAACCAAGATATGCCTATATTTAATCAACACAGTATCAAATAGTACACAGTGTTATGAGTAGCAATATATTTACTCCAACATGGGTTAGATCTACTTATTTGGACTCAGTAATAGCGCAATATCCAATACTTTGAGATGTGGTCCTTCCTTACTTATCACACATATAACACAGTTTTCAAATTAAGTATAGGTCGAACTTGAACTATTATAAGCTTTCATTTCCACGTTTTTAGACTTTGTTTGACCATATCTTACTCATTTCCTATTCAATTTCAATAAACTTTATGACATAATGATCATTATTTCAGGTACTATTGAGATATCTTAACAATTAAGTCTATCAATATTATCAAAAGCAAAAAATACCCTTTTCTCATTACAACTCAATCATACATTACCCTAACTCCGTAATTGATCCAAATAAACTTTAATACTGAACTAAAATCCCTAAAAATCACACTTTCCAAACTTATTCAGTAATCCTTAATATACCCTAATGTGTTCATTTTACGTGAATTTGACAAGTAATTTACTAGTATTAATTACTATATTACATATTAAGCCAACATATAAGCTTATATTAAGAAAATATGTAATAAATAGTATACAAGGCCGATTAATTTCATGAAAAATCTATATACTCACAAAAATATGTAGGTCAATTATTAACCACGAATTACACTAAACTAACTATTATTTATTTTTACGAAAATAGCGATTTTAGCTTGAAATAATGAAAAATTTGGGAAAATAAATAAATTCATGTGTGAAATAAAAATTAAATATTCAAAATATCATTATAAATATCCAAAATTCTAAACATGTTGGGCTCATTCATTAATTTCATCAAAAACTAATTATTTCAACAATTTGGTAGTTTTATTGAAAATAATTATAAAAAATAGTAACCATGCTTAATTTCAGAAATTATTATTACCACAATTAAATATATATATTAGGTGTATCATATACAAAAATTGAGCTTGAAACAACATCATCTAATATTTATAAAAATTAGTTTAATTTTAGCCCAAATAGAGCATTTTCTTAAGGAACCTAGATTTCCCCTTATTATTTAAATAAAATAAAACTACTATATTAGTCTACATCTAAAATAATCCCAGAAAACCAAATTTCATAATTAATTAATAACATTTGATATTTTTAAAAAATTAAATAAGTTATAGGTGGAATTTTGGTTCACTTGAACTGGCCGCCTCCGACTACCACCTAGCCGCCATACCTTATCGAAAGAGCTTCTCTTACCATCCTCTATTTGACTTCCAAGCCACTCTAGGTCAAGTTTGGTACACGAACCTCCTTAAACCAATTCCGACCTTATTTCTTGTTTTATTTTTATTTTATTTTTTTCTAATGTTTTCGAATTTTCTAAAATTACGTTCTTATGTTTTTAGGTTCCCAAAATATTGTAAATGATGTTTGGAGCCCTATTTACAGGTTTTAGGATCTTTAGCATGTAAAAAGTGAAATTACACATGTTAATTTCATGTTTTCCTAAGCGCCATGTGTCATCCCCTTATTAACTAAGTGTTGACTCGTCATTTCCAATTGATACTAGCTTGACACATTATTTGATGACTCATCCATCCAATTTTTTTTATTAATTTTCCACTATTTTACCTAATTTTAATAATTTATTATTATTATATGTATATATTTAATACATATATTGCATATCACATGTAATATATGCATATTATGTATAATTAAACTTCAATTATTATTTTTGAAAGTTATTTAACTTAGCTCTAATACTTTGCTATATCTAAAAGCTCAAATTTTACAATTATTGGCATTATTGATAAATTAACATTTTTCTTAAATTAATATTTTTATATAGCTTATTTTGAGAAATTGACTTTATTTAAATTACTTTGTCTAACATTTTTAATATAAAGTTTAAAATAAAATAGATAACTTAGTCCAGTATCCTAAATTTAGGAGCTTGAATCTTAGCGTTATTGGATTGGCTTGAAATCCTAGGGTATTACAACAGTAGTGACAAAAAGTAGGTTTGTGCAGTATGTTATGCATGACCATTTTATATTAAAGTTATGATATACTTAAGACCGTTTTATGAGCGATCAACCCAATTATCTAATGCAAATCTACTAACATGTAATGGATATGAACCATAAATAGGTATTCGACATTTGAGTGGGAGAGGAATAGGAAGTGGAAGGGGGTTTTGACGGTGAATGTATATGGATATTACACACCAAGATATAGACATAAACACAATAAGGGGTTAAGCTCAAAATAAGGTTTGATGCAACTTATAAACACTAAATGTTACGTAGGTTTCAAATGAGAGGTTAGATCCGACTTACTAACTCGTTCAAATGAAGGGTTCACCACAATGCTAAGGGTAAGATTAATAAGAACACAAGAGAGATAAAAGAGTAAAGTACACTCAATAATCCGAAATGCAAGCCCGAGGAGCTTTAAGAATATCCTTAAAGAAGAATGTTCAAGTGTGATCTCCGTTTGCATATTCTTTTAATTTTTTTTTTTTTGGCTAATTACAAAAGTTGCTATTTATAGTAAATTCTAAAGCCTTAGTGGTAAAAGTGTAAATAATATACAAGGCCCTTAAACCTTAAAGAATAGCCTATAATTGAAATAAGGAAAATATTTACAAAGTATACAAAACTGCACATTTAATAGAGTAGTCGGCATGTAGTCATCCGAGCTATTTGTAGGATCAGACCCAAGTTGGGGCCGATTGGCAATCAGGTGTTTGAGTTGGGATAGGATGTTTAGAAGTCTTATTGTGCTTAGCCGAGCTCTTAGTAAGGTTGGCCCACAATTGCTACACTTGTGAATTGCTTGGCACTAGCTTTCTCGTACTATACCGAGTTGTTCTTTAGCCTTGAGGCCTTGGCCGTTTAGTCTCTTGCTGCCTAGATAGATGAAAAACCTGATGCCAAATGGTTCCTTTTCCTCCTTTCATCCTTCGGTTATTAGTCCAGCCTTAGCTAGAGCAGATTGGTCTTAGGTTAGGACAAGTCGGCTTCAGCTTTCGGTAGGTCTGCATTGGCTTTTGACAAGTTGGCCTCGGCTTGAGGATTGTCGTGAATTGATTCTTATCATTTTCTGACACTTGTATAAGAGCACATCACATCACAATCATCAATTATATTAGATGGAATCACATATAGTATTTTTACAAGCAATTCATATAAATCAAACACAAGAACTTTCCTTATACCCCTAACACAAAGCTAATTAATATGTATATTTAAAGTGCTACTAACTACAAACATAAGCAAATGATACTCATTGGAGATACTCATCTGGCCATTTCTATTACTTGTTGTAATAATCTTTAAGTAGCTAAAACTCATAATGACCTAAAAGAACACAATAAGAAGTAAATACTAGGTATACATATAAGATTTCTTTATTTGTTATAGTCTTATAGTCTATAAGTCTTTTAGTTAATTAGTATTAGGTTTGAATCATCCTTGTTCATGTCTATAGTTCGATTTGTCCTTAAGTTTGCATTTCTAATCCTTGTAATAGGTTTGCATATTAGGTCCAATCATTACGGTTCTCGTAGTTTAGGTAAAGAGTATGTCTATGTGTCTAATAAGTCCAATGTATCTAAATATGTTCAAGAGTCATAGTTCCAAAATAAATGTGTCATATCAAGTTTGGTATTATTATTTAGGCATGGATTTGTCCACTTGATTCTCGTAAGTTTCATATCATGTTATTTTGAAAGGAAAACATAATCTTTTAGTCTTGACATTTTAGAGATGTTTACATATTGAATCTAAGAATGAAATAAAGAATGTTTTAATAAAGATGAAGGTTTCCTTTTGTAGAAAACATATCTTGTCATTCTTTAGAGACTTTTACACATGGGAAGGGTTTTCTTTTGATAAAGAAAACATTTCTTGCCATTCTTTTGATAAAGATATTGGTTTTTAGAGTTTTCTTTCAATAAAAGATATACTTTAGCTAAGATAAACTTTTTCTTATCATAAGCTCGATTTTGAAAAGTAGTTGATAAGATAAGTTTAAAACTTATATGAAATAGAGAAATGAGTAAAAAGCTTTTGGCTGGTCATATGCTTGGTTTGAAAAAAATTTTAGAGGAAGATTGTCAAGATGAAATCTATTTTGGAAAAACTTAAATGTTTTCATAAAACAACTTCGCCAAAAGTAGTTCTTGATTCATTTAGAAATCTTCAAAAACTTTTCGGTAATAAGAGTCTTGAAGAATCTTTTGACTTGAAAAGGACTTTAATAAATCAAAGATGGGTTGTTAGAAAGTGTTGCTATCTTTTCAATTGAGAATTTCCTTTGAAAATTGAAAAAGCAACCTACTACACTTGTTGTTGGCATTAGAGGTTAGGAAGAATAAGAGGAATGTTGGTTGGTTTATGGAATAAAGATAACATGAAAGAGGTAGTTGTAGTAGGAGGTGTAGACATAAAGTGGTCCCAAATGCGGTAAAGCCTCCCTATTTATAGAAGTTAGGATATTAATTGAATATGAGTTATAGTTGCTTAAAGAAATCAAACTCTTGAGTTTATGGGCTATTTGTTATTTATTTTACCTTTAAGTCCCTTACATGTATGCATGTGAAGATAATTTTGTAGACAATAATAGAGTTGGATGAAAATGACATATGGAAGACAAATTGGAAGTCACTTCTTTCATGCCATATGCCATTTGTGGTAGTTTAGGATCCTCCTACTTATTTTGCAATTTGTTCACGTAAAGCTTGGGTTTTTCATGATTTTTATTATTTTCCTTAATTTGACTAGTATTAAACCTTAGGCCATTTAATACTAACCATTGACTAAGAGTTATGAAAAACTTGGTTTTTCATTTTCGAAAAGTTTAGAGTCGACAATTGACCGAGGTTGGGAAAAAAATGAGTGAGGTTAAATTGATTAGGTGGATTGATTTGAACCTAACCATTGATCTATTGGAAAACCATTTTTTTTTTTTTTGAAGCTAGAGATTTGAGTTTGGAGGCTAACCTATTAAATCCTTAATGGGTACAACTTTCAACATTCCGAATTTAATTTTATCTTTAAAAAATATCCTTCTAATGACAATTGTTGTTTATAAATAAATAAATGACTAAAATTACATCTACTTATGAAAAACAGGAAATTGTAATAAAATTTACAAAAGGGGAAAAACAAACTTTTTACATATTTTACATACCATCTAATAGGGATCAAACATTCCATAGTTCGATCATAAAACTTTAGTTGTGTTGGTCTATTTTAATTTAAAAAATAGTTGGTTTTAAGTTTTTTAGCCATTTAACTTTATTGAAAGAAAAATGCCTAGAAGAAAATGGTCATAAATTGTTTTGTTTTTTTTTTGGGGCAATTCTAAGAGAAGTCCTAAAAGGATTGGTTAAATATTATTATTATTTTTTTGGAAAATAATTTTTTTAGATGACAAAAAAATTTTTGTTTATTTTATTTTATTTACTTTTTTAGTTATTTATTTACCAATGCAAAAAAGAAAATAAAATAAAATAAAAAAGAAACAAGGCTTTCCTTTCCTTCTTCTTTCTTTTCTCTTCTTCTTTTTTTTTTTTTTTACTTTTATATTCTTCCTTTTTTTCTAACCTTTTTTTTTTTTAATTACAGCTTATCCAATTGAATAATAATAAATTAATAAATAAAAAAGAAAGAAAACATAATACAAAACTAAATAAAGAAAGGGAACTAGACCAAAGCATGGCACGTAGGCCGAAGTAGTAGATCGAGTTTGGTTTGGTTGGGTTAGAGTCCAATGGGTTAGGTCATACCTTAGTGAAGGAGGCGGAAGAATAAGGGCAAACCGGGGGGGTCTCTACATATGACTACAATAACCAAAAGAAGTTGGAGAGGGATGTTTTATATAAATCTAATTGGGAAAGGGGGGTTTCATACTAGTGCCATCGCGTTTGGTGGTGGTTAATGCTTGGTCATAAGTGGTAGTTGTTGGTTGAGCTTAGTGGACATCGTTGGGAGTGAAAGGAGGATATGGCCTTAGGTTTTTAGGTGTGACAAGGATAATGGCATGGTTAGTTTAATGTCATAATCACGTAAAGTAGTGGTTCTTGTAGAAGCCAATAGTAGTGAAACCCTAAGGTGGTAGAGCTTCACTTAGGGAGCATGGCAGACAGCGGGGGTGGTGTCATGGGAATGCTTAAGGCATAGTGAAGCTCTCTATGTGATTTACTTTGCTCTAATTGATAAGAATTTGAGTAGAATTCTTTGTAGAGAAAGTGAGTTGCGACTTAGGGTTTGTAGTGAGACAACGAGTTAATTCAAGCTTGAAGAAGGAATTTCTAAGCTTAGTTGATTCCTAGTGGTGTTCTTCATATCCCCTTTTATGTTTTTCTACCTATGTTTTAGATTGGAAGGTTAGCAATGGCAATTAATTCGAGTTTCCAAGTTTATAGGTTTTGGCTGCAATAATCCATAAATTCAATGGAAACTGTTGTAAACTTGATCTAATTAAGGGTTAAGAAGTGTTAATCAAGCTTTATTCTCATTAGAACACATCAATGGAAGCTTTGTTTTCTATAATTACAATGTTTATGGAAACTAAGCATTCAAAGTTTTCTAATCTTTGAAGTCCAATTTAGCTCATGTTTCCTTGTTGAAATTCACAATTAATGTGTCGATAATAATCTGTGCTCTATTCTTTGATGATTCCCACTTTATTTTAAATAATTTGGCTAGGAACAAAGGTTTAATCGGGTTCTACAGAACAAGAATCATGTAGCCATTTTTCCATTGATTTTGCATTCAATGAAATGGTAAAGAAGGAAGGGGACGCTGGGTCATGTGGTAGGAATGTGCCAGGTGCCTAGTGTGCGCATGTGGCTGATGCACTTATGGGAAGACGTTAGGCGCTATGCACGCCTATCTCCTTTTTAGGGTTTTGTGCAATGTAAACTGCACTTTACCTAATGCTAATTCCCTTGCCTTTTTTTAAAGGGAATAAACTAAATAAAAATAATAATATTAAATCTAGTTCCATGCCAAAACTAAATCAAAATTAACTAAGTCACGTATACACACATGTTTGAAAAGAAAAATGAAAATTTTAAATGAAACCTAATCTAAATGTTATTCGACCCTAAAAATGAAATCACTCGGTTTTTGTCACCTGATGACACTAAAAATATCCTAAGATATAAGAAATCTATTTTCTTTTTTGTATTTTCTAGTTTTTCGTTTTTTTTTTCTATATTTATTTTTTTTTGTATTTTTGAATTAGGACCCTCTTTCCTATTCTAAAAAATTCTAAAATTATAAAGGGGTAAAAATAGGGTATCTATAGTTTCCTCTCTTTCTAGTGAAGTTTAAGTAAAACTTTTTCCTCAAAAACAAAAAGATATACCATTTTTGCGTTAGGGATAAATTTGCCCTAAGAGGCATTATAACTAGTTAGCTATACTAGGTCTGATCCACTAGGAATTTGCAAAAGACTAGGAAATGAGATAACGCTCTATGCGTAGGCTATCTTTGAAAAGGGAGTATGACTATTACTCTTTAGGAAGGAATGGCTATACCTAAAAAAAACTTGAAGGCTAAATTAAGATAAGTAAGACCTAGTTTGCTCTAAAAGTAGGCTTATATTAGGTAGGGGTACTTCAAGTGCAATGAGAATTTAAAGAGAGGAAAAGAAATTAGAATAGTACTCTAAGAGCATGTGATGCAAAGGTTTTAAGTTGGGATAGAGTTTCGAGAGCATGCAATTTGAAGATTTTGAATCAGGATAGCGCTCTTAGAGTATGTGATTTAAAGGTTTTTTTTATAAAATGTGAATAAAATAAAATTAACAAAAATTTTTTCGTCATCTAGAAAAATTGTTTTCCAAAAAAATAATAATAAAATTTTACCAATCCTTTTAGAACCTTTCTTAGAATTGCATAAAAAAATAAAAAATAAAAAAAAACCAATCTAGGACCCCTTTCTTCTAAGCATTTTTCTTTAAATAAAATTAAATGGTTAAAGAACTTAAAGCCGATCATTTTCAGAATTAAAATAGACCAACACATCTAAAGTTTTAGGAACAAATTACGAAAAGTTTGATTCTTATTAGATGGTACATAGGCACTTAGAAGGTGACTTAAAATATGTAAGAAGTTTATTTTCCTCCTTTTATAAATTTTATTTTGAATTTCTTATTTTTCATAAGTAGATGTAATTTATTTTTCACAATAGATCAGTAGCTAGGTTAAAATTGTTCCACTCAATCAATTTAACTTAACCTATTTTTTCCCGACCCTGATCGGGTGGTGGCTCTAAACTTTTCAAAATTGAAAAAGCAAGTTTTTATTAACTCTTAAATGATGTTTAGTATTAAGTGGGTTAAGTTTCAATACTAGTTAGGTTAAGGAAAATAATAACAATTGGGAAAAATCCAAGCTCTACAACTTAGCGACTCTACTAAGGAAGTCAAGAGGGCTAGTCATATAAAACTCTTTGAAATTAGAATTTATTCTTCAAAATATCCTTTCCACATTATACTTTCTTTTTGTAAATGTATTGTTTATTTCTATATGATTGTACTAACCTTAATGTTGACATACTAAGGGCATGTTGGTTTAGGGGGTAGGGGTGAAACTTTTGTTACATCATGGATATAGGGTATATAAAGTGAAACCCGAGCCATCTTAAGACTCTAGGATTTTGGGTCATTGTATAGGCTTTAGGTATAGTGGTATAACCATTGCTCGAGATTAATTAGGCCATCTCACTTAAGCTTTGATGTAACCAATAAACCTTTTCTTAAAAACTAATAAAGGCATATTTTACTCAATTTTAGTGTGTAAATTAGGTTGAATTATTATTGATTTTATAGAAATCATTAAGAAATGGTACTTAAGGATTTTCATTTGGATATTTCAGGTCTTAAAGGATTTAGAATGGAAATATGGTCAATTTGGAGGAGTTTTATGCAAATGAAGGAAGCCCGAGTTGTTGAGCCTGATTTTTCGGTTTTCTATTTAAAATTGAATTCCTCATTTTTGATTAATACTAAATCCTAACCCATTTAATATTAATCTTCGATTAAAGAAATTGAAAATTTTCATTTTTTTATTTAGAAAGAATTTTGGAGTTGCCACTCGATCAAAGTCGGGAAAAGAAAAAAAAACCGTAATCAATTAGGTAGATTGATTACGATTTGGCTATCGATCTTTGATTTCAATTAAAATGAAGAATCAAAGGTTTCCGAGTTCCGGGGTTAACCTATTAAACCCTAATAGGTACCACTATCTATTTACCGAAATTAGGATTATTCTTTTAAATTATCTTTTAAAAATAAAAAGTCAAAATCAAAATCAAAAGAAAAAAAAAAACCTAAGTTTATACAGATTTTATCGTTGCCTCGAAGGTGCCTACGTATCTGCTAGTCGGGATTAGACGATCGTAGTTCTCTCCGAAAACTTTAATGTGTTGGTTCTTTTTACAAAAAAACATAATTGGTGGAATTTAGGGTTTTATTAACCATTTTATTTTTATTAAGAAAAATCCCTATAAGCCTAATTTTTATTCCTAATTATAAAAAGAAAAACCTAAAAACCTAATTTTTGAAAAGTCCTAAATTAAGATTTTTATTTAAAAACAACTAAATGATAATTTTTTTTTTTATTTTCAAGAAAAACCCTAAAGATTTTAGGAAATATGCAATTTTTATGAAATATGCAATGTTTTACATGATGAATCTTTTATATAGAAAAGATGCTTAAAACATAAAAAAGAAAAAAAGATGCCTAACCATAGAAAAGATGCTCATAGAAAAGATGTTTGAATCACAAAAAAGAAACTTAAACAATGGAAGAGATACATAAATTATGGAAAAGATGTCTAACTATAGAAAAGATATTCAAACCATGGAAAAGAAACCTAAACTATGGAAAAAACATCTAAACTATGGAAAACAAATCTAAACTATGGAAAAGATGTTTTATAGTAAAAAAGAAGTCAATTAAAGATTTTTTTATCTTGAAAACCCTAACTTGTCTAATGTAATTTTTCTAAATTAATATAATATGCAAAGAATGAGATTTTGTAAAATATTAGATTTTATAAAAATGTCATTTTGAAAATATGAAATCTAAAAAAAATAATTTAAAAAAACTAAAATTTAACTTAACACATGTTCACTAGATACTAATGTTATAACTAATTACTAGCAATTAAAAACGTGATAAAAATAAAAAAAAATTAGTATAAGTATTAAAAATAACTATGCATATACTAAGTGAGATAAAAATAAATAAATAAGACAAGCTATAGACAATAATTAAAAACCACTATTATATATTTACAAGGCAAAGCACACAAAGCTGATGAAAGGGAATAGATTGGATCCTCAGTCCTATCGTGCGTACAAAACCATAGAATTGGTCTAAGGAGTGGGTTCGAGTGTGTTTTTTAATAAATGTGTAATTATTCTTTTTTTCTTGGCTCACACTATGCAATCCTTATTTATAAACTTGAAAACAAATCTTTTAAATCAAATCAAATAAAAATCTAAAATAGATTCGAATCTTACAAATCTTGATTTTATTAGATTTAACGTCATCGTATTAGATTTGCTTTTTCTTTTTCAACAACTATTTAGTCAAGATTCCATCAAATTAATTTTTTTGAATTTTTTCTTTTTTAGTTTTTTTTTCTAACAATTTTCTATTTTTTTGTTCTTTTTTATCATTTTTCAATTTTTTTATTATTTTCTAAATTACGACCCTAAAAACAAAAATTATAACTACTATGAGCAAAAATTAAGTGTCTATAGCCGCCTCTCTTTGTGGTGAAGTTTGAATAAAACTTTGCCACAAAGACAAAAGTGACATCGTTTTTGTCTCAGGATGACTCTATCTTAAAGAACACTAAGACATTTAACAACGATAAGTTTGGAATGAAGAATAGCGAGGGTAACGCCCTTGTGGGATGATAAGAATCCCTAAAAGGAATCATGAGAGTTTGGTCATACCCCCTTATGGGTTGAATAATTAAAGTAACCGAAGCACTCCTTGAGCTAGCTAAGGTCCTAAACTAGATGAAATGGGTAAGCGCTCCTAGACCTTGCTAAAACCCTAACAGAATGAGAGAACTTGGTTGTGCCCCAATGAACTAACTAACCAAGGCGGTCAAAGTGCCCTTTGAGCTGGCTAAGATCTAAAGAATGAGTTGAGAAAGTTTGGTTGTGCCCTAATGAGCTGACTATCTAAGGTGGTCAAAGTGCCTTTTGAGTTGGCTAAGACATAAAACATGAGGAAACTTGGTCGTGCTTTAATGAGCTGACTAACCAAGGCGGTCAAAGCACTCTTTGAGTTGGCTAAGACTTAAAGATGAAGAAACTTGATCATGCCCTAATGAGCTAACTAACCAAGGCGGTCAAAGCGTCCCTTGAACTGACTAAGACCTAAAACATAAGAAAACTTGGTTGTGCCCTAATGAGCTGACTAACTAAGGCAGTTAAAGCTCCTTTTGAGATGGTTAAGACCTAAAGAATGAGTTGTGAAAGCTTGGTTGTGCCCTAATGAGTTGACTAAACAAGGCGATCAAAGCGCCCTTTAAGTTAGCTAAGACCTAAAACATGAGGAAACTTGGTCGGGCCCTAGTGAGTTGATTAAACAAGGCGATCAAAGCGCCCTTTAAGTTAGCTAAGACCTAAAACATGAGGAAACTTGGTCGGACCCTAATGAGTTGACTAACCAAGGCTGTCAAAGTGCCTTTGAGTTGGCTAAGACCTAAAGATGAAGAAACTTGGTCATATCCTAATGAGCTGACTAACCAAGGTAGTCAAAGCGCCCTTTAAGCTGGCTAAGACTTAAAGATGAAGAAACTTGGTTGTACCCTAATGAGTTGACTAACCAAGGCAGTTAAAGCACCCTTTGAGCTAACTAAGACCTAAAGATGAGGAAACTTGGCTGTGCCCTAATGAGCTGACTAACTAAGGTGGTCAAAGCACCCTTTCAGTAAGTTAAGACCTAAAGATAAAGAAACTTGGTCATGCCCTAATGAGTTGACTAACCAAGGCGATCAAAGTGCCCTTTTAGCTAGCTAAGACTTAAAGAATGAGAAACTTTAACTAACCAAGGCGGTTAAAGCGCCCTTTAAGCTGGCTAAGACTTAAAGAATGAGAAACTTTGAATTGGGATAGTGCTCCATGAGCTTGCTAAATCCCTAAAAGATTATAAGTTGGGCAACATTTAGTGAGTTGAGCAATTGGGAGCCTATGAAACTCTGGATTGGGTCTACACTCATGAGATGGCTAGCTCCCTAAGAGATTATAAATTGGGACTGTACTTTGAGAGCTAATCGGAAGCTTAAGAAACTTTAGATTGGGACTGCGTTCTATGAGCTGGCTAGATCCCTAAATGAAAATATGAATCTAGATAACGCTCCATAAGCTAATTGAAGCGCTAAAGAAGATATGGATAGGAACAGTGCTCTATGACTGGCTGTATCCTTAAGAAGATGGATAAAGGGTAAGCAACCTTTGGACTTGCTTAAACTCTACTGATAATTGAAAGTAAAACTGAGGAACATAATTGAATCGAAAAAACAAAAACTCTTGATTTGAAGAATTTGGTGAAAATTGTTTATATCATGAATTGAAAATTTAGCCACTAAGGATGAGATAGACTGGAAAATGAATGGAAAAACTTGTAACAAGCCTCCACTTTCTCTCTCTCCTTTTCATGTCTTTTCATTTTCTTTTTTCCTTAAAAGTTTGCTAATGAATACAAATTCCTATTTAAAAGGCAAATGTTATAATCTTATAAGGTATCTCATATGCACTCGAGTTTGTAACCTGGACAATGGGCTTCTTAGATAGGCCTTAAACATTCATTTTGTAAGAAAAAGGTAACTTATGATTAGTCTAGTCGAAGAGAACTTCCTTATACACTCTGGGTTTAAATGTCGCTCTTGATTACTATTCTGAAAATTACGGTCCAATTTGCTAGTAATACGTTCTGATCGATCTGTTAGGTCTTTTTGGGTTCAGTATTGTAAATTTGGTTTTTAGTCAAATGGTTTCAAAAGGGATTAATGAAAAGGCCTATTTTAAAAGAAGTGCTTTCGTCTAACTTGGGGGTACAAGTCAAGAACCTTTAGGAATGAACTAAATGTGCACTTGCCCTAGTTTCAAAAATAATTTTTATCTTAGATAAATTATTCTTTAAAATTGGAAGAGCTTTGAGTAGGGAGGTATTATGGGTGGGAAGGTCTTGTGTTTGAGAATTGAGTGGATAGAAAGGGTTTATGTTTATGATTTAGAGTGTGATTTTGAACTGAATATGGAGTTTTTGGTTTATGGTTGAGAATATGATTTTGAATGAACATAAAGTTTTGTGTTTTTAGTTGGGAATGTAATTCAAGGCCTTATATTTTTTGAGCAACTTAAGCCTTCTTCGATTCGGGATTTTCTCAAGCCCAATATTTAGGTATTTCTTCATTTTCATTTTTCCTAGTTTTTTTTATTTTTCTCTTTTTTTCTTTTTTCATTTCATTTCTTTCTTTTCTCTCCCTAAAAATAACTATCTCTTTTGTCAAGTTTTTGTCTCTAGATGAATCAAGGCCTTAAATCCATAAGTTCAGAGTACATTAGCTTAAGTAAGGTATGTGTGGCCTTTGGGGTATTTGGAAAAATGTTAGCTCTTCTTCAAAGGGAACAATTTATTGAAAACAAAAATTATCCTTGAATTGTTATTACTAGGGTAAACATAAATCAATTTTATCCATCTCTCCTAATTAATGACCCTAACCTCCGAATTGCGCCACTGGGTGGTTCTTGATAGGGTTTACATTTGAAAGGACTCCAGATCAGTCCAATAAGGTTATCAAGGGATAATTGTGTTTGGGATTAAAAAATGAATGCCTAACTTCATTCTGGTTTGCGTATGAAATTCAAAATGGACCTCCTTTAAGGAATGAGTCCAAAATATCCTTACCATGATGTCTCTTAACTCTCAAAGTGTTTAAGGGTTAGTGTATAGGATATAGCTCGCCTCTTTTCATTCAAAACTCTTTAAAAGTGAGTTACCAATTCCTTACATAGGGATTGATTGACCTTAAGGTATTAACCTTACTCCCCAATTCCTTGGAACATGCCCTAGTTGTAAAATTTCAAAGACCAAAGGCCTCATGCCCCAGATTTATAGGTCTTAATGCCCCTAAGCTTCCATATGTGATTTTGGGTCAGGTTCTTTAAAATTTGAATGGGTTGGAACTGAAAACTTTTGAAGTGGAAGAGACTAATGAATTGCCCTTTTTGTTTGTACTGAGGATTAATCTTAGGATAATGTTTCATGGCTTTGTGTTTTGACTTGGTTCATGGTTGGACTTGATGGCTTAAGCCTCGAGTTAGTTCAATTATCTTGATGTGCTAGGGTTCGAGTTTGGTTGGTTATTTTCTTAGGCTAAGTGGGTCTATTTAGGTTAGCTGCCTTAATGGGTGAAGTAATTGTGTTTGTCTCAAACCCTATAAGGATTTGTAACAATTAGTAAATTTCTTTCTTTTTCTTTTCTTTCCTTTCCTTCTTTTTTCTTTCTTTTTTTTTTTTTTTTTGAAAGAGAGAGAGGAAAAGTTAGGGCTTTTGTGTTATAAAGACCAAGTGATGGAATTGTAAATGGAGGGTTGCTTTACTAGAATTCTATATACAAACCTAGAATAACATTATTGATGGTCTATTTACAAATAAGGAATTCTAAAGGAAAAAGACTAAATAAAAATCTAAATCATATTTATTCCAAATGATAAAGGCTAAGGAGTCAATTTATCCAAAAGAATGAATATTTCTGGCTGGTAGAATACTAGGCAAAATGATAACTACTTGAAATTATTTTATAGGTTTGATTCTTTTTGTTTTGTTTCTTTTTTTTTTGTTTTTATTATTTTTATTTATTTACTCTGCGAAGGTTGGGCTCAACTGATGTGGGCCCAAACGAAAAGTGATAGATTTGAGCCCTAATAGAAGTATTAAGGTCTACAATTAGGTAATATTCATAGGGCTCTTCTATAGGGGGTAAGATGAGCCCAATCTTGTTCCTAATAAATTTTTACTTATTTGGGCTAAAAAGTTAGAACCATATGTAGAGTATCTCTTAAGGCCAATGAGGTAGGTAGACGTGGATCTATTTGGAAGCTCCTTGACTTGATTTAGCCATAGTTATGTAAAAAAAAGAAAAAATCAAAATTACAATCATCACCTATTATAAACTTTACATAGAATTATTACAAATTATTTACAAGGAAATATTACAATTACAACTTCACAACTGCCTTTATCCATTTAGGTTTGCCACGTCATAGGTTCTTGTAATTTTTTTTTGAAAAAAAGTTTTTGTGTAATACAAAGGGTATGTTCAAAAGGTTCTCAAGTTCTGCAACCACTACGTTTTTCAAAGCAACGATTCTATGGTCGCATTTGAACTTAAGTGGGATAGCCTGATTGGCCCTGGAAGGTAGTTACCTCACAACATCCAAAGCTGACACAATGGCTTCTCTTCTAAGGTCCTAAGACAGCCTGATTCTGACAGTATCTACCATGCATTTATGGTGTAGAAAAATAGAATAAAAGTAAACCCTCCGAAACTACCCCCTCAAATAAACTGCAACAATAAAAAAATGTTAGTAAAAAGAAATAAAATATACATATATACAAAATAACATACCTAAGTTTTTATTATTTCATCTTTTTATTTTTTGTTATTATTATTATTTTTTGAAAAATAATCTTATTTTTGGTAACTTGTAGTGGCTAGCCCTCTAACGGTCCCTAATGGAGTCACCAAATTGTCGAGCTTGAGTTTTTGGTTTTCTATTTAAAATCGAATTCCCCATTTTTGATTAATACTAAATCTTAACCCGTTTAATATTAATCCTTGACTAAGGAAATTGGAAAATTTCAGTTTTTTATTTAGAAATAATTTTGAAGTCGTCACCCGATTGAAGTCAGGAAATGAAAAAGAAACCGTAATCAATTAGGTAGATTGATTACGATTTGGCTATCGATATTTGATTTCAATTAGAATAAAGAACCAAAGGGTTTTACGTTCCGGGGCTAACCTATTAACTCTAACGGGTACCACTATTTATTTACCGAAATTAGGATTATTCTTCTAAATTATTTTTTAAAAATAAAAAATCAAAATCAAAATTAAAAGAAAAAAAAAAACCTAAGTTTATACAGATTTTATTGTCGCCTTGAAGATGCTTACGTACCTGCAAGCTGGGATTAGACATCGTAGTTCTCTCCAAAAGCTTTAATGTATTGGTTCTTTTTATAAAAAAAATAATTGGTGGAATTTAAGTTTTTATTAACCATTTTATTTTTATTAAGAAAAATCCTTATAAGCTTAATTTTGATTCCTAATTATAAAAAAAAAAAAAACCTAAAAACCTAATTTTTGAAAAGTCCCAAATTAAGATTTTTATTTAAAAATTACTAAGTGATAATTTTTTTTTTTATTTTCAAGAAAAACCCTAAAGATTTTATGAAATATGCAATGTTTTACATGATGAATCTTTTATATAGAAAAGATGCTTAAAACATAAAAAAGAAAAAAAAATCTTAACCATAGAAAAGATGCCTAACCATAAAAAAGATATCTAAACTACAGAGAAGATGTTTAAATTATAGAAAAGAAATTTGAATTATAGAAAAGATGTTTGAATTATAGAAAAGAAACCTAAACAATGGAAGAGATACATAAATTATGGAAAAGAACCTAAATTATGGAAAGAATATCTAACCATAGAAAAGATGTTTAAACCATAAAAAAGAAACCTAAACTATGGAAAAGATATCTAAACTTTGGAAAACAAATCTAAACTATAGAAAAGATGTATTGTAGTAAGAAAGAAGTCAATTAAAGATTTTTTTTTTTATTTTATGAATATCAAAATGATTTTTTTATCTAGAAAACCCTAACATGCCTAATGCAATTTTTCTAAATTAATACAATACGCAAAGAATGAGATTTTGTAAAATATGAGATTTTATAAAAATGTCATTTTGAAAATATGAAATCTAAAAAAAATAATTAAAAAAACTAAAATTTAACTTAACACATGTTCACTAGATACTAATGCTATAATTAATTACTAGCAACTAAAAACGTGATAAAAATAAAAAAAAAAATTAGTACAAGTCTTAAAAATAATTATATATATACTAAGTGAGATAAAAATAAATAAATAAAACAAGTTATAAACAATAATTAAAAACCACTATGTCGAGCTTGATTTTTCAGTTTCTTTTATTTAAAATTGAATTCTCTATTTCAGATTAATACGAAACTTTAACCTGTTTAATATGAATAATTGACTAAAGAAATTGAGAAAATTCTAGTTTTTTATTTAAAAAATTTTTTGGAGTCGCTATCCAATCGGAGTTGGGAAAAAGGAAGAAAATCGTAATCAATTGGATGGATTGATTACGATTTAGCTACCGGTCTTTGATTTCAATTTTAATGAAGAATTAGAAGGTTCCGAATTCGGGGGCTAACCTATTAAATCCTAATGGGTACTACCATCTATTTATCGAAATTAGGATTATTCTTCTAATTATAATATTTTAAAGAAAAAATAAATAAATAAAATCAAAAGAAAAAAGAACCTAAGTTTCTATATATTTTATCATCGCCCTGAAGGTGCCTACGTACCCGCTAACCGGGATCAAACGATTGTAATTCTTTCCGAAAGCTTTAGTATGTTAGTTAATTTTAATTTTTGAAAACCGACCTAATTTATGTTTTAATTGATTTAGTTTACTAAAAAATCTAAAGGAGGTCCTAACTTATAAGTGATAAAATTTCTGTTTTTGTCAATTTTTATTTCTTTAAAAGAAGAAACAAAAAAACAATTTTTCTCTATGAGAATTCCTAAATAACCTAATCCCTAAAAAAAATTTCTAGAATAATAGATATACATGTATATATACAAATCATTACTACTAAATAAATATCTACCTAAATAAATTAGTGATATCATGTAGCATACTCTAATATATGAAAATCAACACTAATAAATCTCCTAAACTAATATATTCATATATTATGTCACTAATAGACACTATAATAAGGCATATATATAAAAATAAATAAATAAATAAATAATAAAAAAAATCTTAACATTCCCTTATCTAATATCTATATATCCCTATATTTATATTATTACTTATCAACCTAACCTATATTAAGACCAATGCTAACAAAAGTATCCTTATTATAAATTATACTAAATTACTTAAAATTTTTAATAAACTAACAACATGACATAATATAACAAACAAGAAAATAAAAGAAATAAACAAACATCCCGAACCTGATTTGGCTTGCCATTTTGGATTTGGTTGTGTGGAATTTGTTGCTGGAGTTGTATTGCCTACTACATCGTGTGTAATACAGTGATCGATGGACTATGGCATCGCACAGTTGAGTCAATGTTTTGGTGTGTAGTCGATGTTGGTGAGCATCTTGCAGTGGATTCGGCTGTTGTCTGTGTTTCATTTGGATCAAACTTGGCATAGACTAAGTACTGTAATCGGTGAAGACTAGATTGGGCGTGAGAGTGGTTGTGTGAAAGTGATTTGTGTGCTTACTGGTGTGACATGCTGGATGTTGCCGACGTGCATGAAAGGGGATGTTAGAGCTGGAGTTCCAGTTTGTGCAGTAGCTGTCGTGTTGGAATTATGGTCATGTATGCAGCAGTGATGAAGAAGACTGTTGTATAGCTTGCTGCTGTTGTTGTGGTTAGTCAGTGACTTAAATGAATATGGATGGGGTTGATTGCGCAATCGAGGATATGCTGTATGTTGAACAGTGGGTTGGCTTTGTGGGGGTCTGGCGTGGATGGGGTGGTTGAAGTTGTGCGTGTGATGGCTGTGTGAGAAAGAGGAATTGAGTTGAGTGGTTGCTACTATTGGTCAATAGAAGATGTGTTGATGCTACTGTTAGAATTCGTTGGAGTAGTGTTACAACTGCTGTCCGTGTTGATTGTTAGAGTGCAGTGTAGGCTCTGTTGCTATTGCGTGTAGCTATTGGCGTCAGAGTTACGGTCACGGCTGGGAAGTGATCGACTAATGTGGCTACTATTCGTAGGAGGTTGTGTTCGTTGTTTTGTTTTTGGTGGTCTCAAGGGCTGATTCGTGTGTTGGGATTTGCTGTGCGCCGATCCCTTTCAATTGTATCTGATTTGATAACAATTAAACTAGATCTAAATTAATTTAAATCTAATTTAATAAGATCAAACTAAATTCAAATGATTTAATTAGATATGAATCGCATTTATTCATCTCACTTTTGCAAAGATAGAAAAATAAAGACATAGGTACTTGCTGAGACTTGAACTTAAGACCTCAAATTAAATCCAATCCAAATACTCCAATACTTATTCGTTAGGCCGTTGGCCCGTGCCTTAACATTTAGTACAATTAAATTGTATTTAAACTACTCGATTCCTTATAATAAAATTTTTTAACTAAGCTAAAACTAAAATTATTTGTTCCTAATCTACAAAATTTTTTTATAATTTTTTCCTTTTCTTATTTTTTTTGGTATTTTCATCATTTTTTAATTTTTTTATTATTTATATCTTTTATTTTATTTATTATTATTATTTTTTATTTTTGAATTAAGACCCTTTTACTAAAATAAAATAAAATCAAATAATAATAATAAAAAATTAGGTATCTACAGTTGCCCCTTTTTATGGTGAGGTTTGAGCAAAACTTTACCATAAAGACAAAAAAGACACTGTTTTTGCCTTGGGACGACTCTATCCTAAGGAACGTTAAGTGACTTGACGAGGGTTCATTTGAAACGAAGAATAGCGAGGGGTAAAGGCTTTGTGGATTAGCAAAAATCCCTAAAAAGAATAATGAGAACTTAGTCGTGCCCTAATGAGCTGAGTAAGCAAGGCGATCAAAGTGCCCTTTAAGTTGGCTAAAACCTAAAAATGAAGAAAACTTGGCCATACTCTAATGAGCTAACTAACCAAGGTGGTCAAAGTGCCCTTTGAGCTGGCTATGACCTAAAGAATGAAGAAACTTGGTCGTGCCCTGATGAGCTAACTAACTAAGGTGGTCAAAGTGCGCTTTGAGTTGGCTAAGACTTAAAAACAAGGAAAACTTGGTAGTACCCTGATGAGCTAACTAACCAAGATGGTCAAAGCGCCCTTTGAGCTGGTTAAGACCTGAAAACAAGGAAAACTTGGTAGTACCCTGATGAGCTGACTAACCAAGGTGGTCAAAGCAACCTTTAAGCTGGCTAAGACATGAAAACAAGGAAAACTTGGTAGTGCCCTGATGAGCTGACTAACTAAGGCAGTTAAAGCGCCCTTTAAGCTAGCTAAGACCTGAAAACAAGAAACTTGGTTGTGCCCTGATGAGCTAACTAACCAAGGCGGTCAAAGTGCCGTTTGAGCTAATTAAGACCTAAAACAAGGAAAACTTGGTCGTGCCCTAATGAGCTGACTAACCAAGGCGGTCAAAGCGTCCTTTGAGCTGGCTAAGACCTGAAAACAAGGAAGTTGGTCATACCTTGATGAGCTGATTAACCAAGGCGGTCAAAGTGCCCTTTGAGCTGGCTAAGACCTAAAAACAAGGAAAACTTGGTAGTGCCTTGATGAGCTAACTAACCTAGGCGGTCAAAGTGCCCTTTGAGTTGGCTAAGACCTGAAGAATGAAGAAACTTGGTCGTGCCCTGATGAGCTGACTAACTAAGGTGGTCAAAGCGCCCTTTGAGTTGGCTAAGACCTGAAAACAAGGAACTTGGTCGTGCCTTGATGAGCTGACTAACCAAGGCGGTCAAAGCGCCCTTTAAGCTGGTTAAGACCTAAAAACAAAGAAAACTTGGTCGTACCCTGATGAGCTGGCTAACAAAGGCGGTCAAAGTGCTCTTTGAGTTGGCTAAGACCTAAAAACAACTAAAACTTGGTCGTGCCCTGATGAGCTGACTAACTAAGGCGATCAAAGCGCCTTTTGAGCTGGTTAAGACCCAAAAATAAGGAAAACTTGTAATTGGGATAGCGCTCCTTGAGCTTACTAAATCCCTTGAAGAAATTTTGAGTCGGGTAACGTTTTGTGAGTCAAACAATTAGGAGTCTAAGGAACTTTGGATTGGGACCATGCTCTACGAGCTGGCTAACTTGTTAGGAAATTGTTTTTGGAAAACAAGTTGTTGTCCTTAGGGGGAAACCAATTGCCAATGCAATGTTTTATCAGGCTTAGAACCACTTACTTGGTTTCAATGATAGCTCCTAAGTAGTCTAATGTCTTATTGAGCAGTCCGATTGGAACCTACGATTCTAACCCTTACCATTGCCTTTTCTTGTTCTTGCTCTTCTTCTTCTTTCTTCTTCTTTTTCTTTTCTTCTCTTTTTCTTTTTTTCTTTTTTTGTTTTTGTTTTACTTTTTTTTCTTTTCTTCTCTTTTTCTCTTTTTCTTTTTTCTTTTCTTGTTTTTGTTTTACTTTTTTTTTTCTTTTCTTTTTCTTTCTTCTCTTTTTATTTTGTTTTTTTTTTTGTGAAAGCAACTTAAGCTTGAAACGAATGTAAAACATATTCATTTCTTAAACAAAGATGTCCTGTATAACTTCCAGTCCAAACATCAGCTTTTCGTGTAAGCATCTGTTCTCAAGTGAGTTTCTACTTATGCGCCACACGTTACTCATTCTGAACATGGCCCTGTCCTGAAAAATAGGAAACAAGTCTCCCTTTCTTGGGGGGTTAACTACAATAAAGTATTAAAAGAATTTTTATCAATAGTCATCGCTTCAAGTTAAGTGATTATTTTTCTTGTGCTTCTTGTGTGTAAGGTTTATTTAGGTAGATGATAGAGTGAGAAGTGGGGTCTTTTGTGGAATGAGAAAAAAAGGCTAAGAATATTATCTAATGCTAACGATTACTAGGAATACCAACTTTGCATGTAGAAAATGAAAATGAGACCACAATAATAGTAAGATTGTTTGCAAAAATGTCATTGATGTTTAAGGAAAGTACATCTTCAATGCATCAGCGTTTACTAGGTCCTTCAAGTCCAGACCATCCATTTGAGATAAGATAACAGCTCCCCCAGGCAATACTTTCTTTACAATGAAAGGCCCTTTATAGTTTGGAGCAACCTTCCCTCTTGAATCAGTTGTGTTAAGCAACAACTTCCTCAGCACCATATCTCCTTGCTCAAAACTTCGGGGTCGTACTTTTTTGTTGAAAGCCATAGCCATTCGTTGCTGATAGTAAATATTGTGGCATAAAGTTTCAAGCTTCTTTTCATCAATTAGTTTCAACTACTCAATACGCTTCTTTACCCAATCAGCCTCATCTAACTGAGTTTCCGACAATATTCTAAGAGATGGGATCTTGACCTCCACTAGTAGTACAACCTCCATTCTGTATATCAGCGAGTAGGAGGTTACCCCTGTTGATGTTCTAATAGAAGTTCGATAGGCCATGAGTACAAATGGTAACATCTCATGCCAATCTTGATATGTAATGGCCATCTTCTCAATAATTCTTTTGATGTTCTTATTGGTCGCTTCTACGGCTTCGTTCATTTAGGGTCAATAAGGAGTAGAATTTCTATGAATGATCCTGAAGTGTTGACATAACTTAGACATCAATTTATTATTCAGATTCATACCATTGTCAGTAATAATTGTCTCTGGCGTACCATATCGAGCCAGTATGTCTCTCCTGATGAACTTGACCACTACTTCCTTTGTCACACTAGAGTAGGATGAGGCTTCAACCCACTTAGTGAAATAATCAATAGCTACCAATATAAATCGGTCCCCATTAGATGCTTTTGGAGTGATCGGGCCAATGATATCTATTCCCCACATCGAAAAAGGCCATGGTGCTGATAGTGTATGCAATTCTCAAGGTGGAGCATTTATCTTGTTTGCATAGATTTGGCATAAATGGCATCATCTAACATGTCCGATATAATCCGCTTCTACCGTTAACTAGTAGTATCCCATCCTCATGATTTTCTTGGCAAGCATGTAGCCATTCATGTAGGGGCTACGGGGCAACATACTCCTTCGTGCACTTCTTTCATTAGCATCTCTGCCTCTTTCTCATCTATACAACGTAAAAGCATACCGTCAAACTATCATTGATACAGTATAGAATCGCTCATCAAGTACTAAGCTGCCAATCTTCTAATTAATTTTTTATCCTTCCTCTCTGCTCCTTCGGGGCACGTACCATGTTGTAGAAACATTTTGATATCATGATATCAAGGCTTTTCATCACATAAACTTTCCATTGCCAAACAAAAAGCGGGCTTTTCTTCAATTTCAATTTTAAGTGGCTGAATCTCCACCCCTCTCGATATCTAGATCATTGATGCCAAATTAGCAAGAGCATCAGCAAATTGGTTTTGAACCTTTAGTATGTATATAAATGTAATTTTTTTGAACTTGGTTATCAACTTAGCTAGGTGTTGGCGGTAAGGTACTAATTTGGTGTCTTTCGTCTTATACTCACCCCGAACTTAGCCTATGATCAACGAAGAATCTCCATATACCTGTAATTCTCGTATCTCCTTAAACAATGCGATTTTGAGTCCCTAAATACATGCTTCGTATTTTGCAATATTATTGGTACATAAGAAAGCCAGTCTCATAGCCATTGGAAATTGTGTACCTTTAGGCGATATCAGAATTGCCCCTACTCCACATCTGGACACATTAGCTGCTTCGTCAAAGAACATTTTCCACCTTGAAGATTTTTCGACTACTTCATAATCAGAAACTTTTCCCGCTACCAGGATACTTTCATCGGGAAACTCAACCTGTGCTTCTTAAGGGGTATCCTTAGAAGGATTCTCCACTAATTGATCCACCAAAGCTTGCCCCTTAATTGAACTTTGGCTCACATACTTAATGTCAAATTTTGTCAGCAACATCTGCCACTTTGAAACTCTACCAATGAGAGCTAGTTTTTCAGCTAAGTATTTCAAAGGATTGTATTGTGTTATCAATTCAATCTGATAATACAGTATATATTGTTTGAGCCAATGCATGACCTAGACTAATGCACAATAGGTTCTTTCGGCCTTTGAGTATTTTTACTCCCCTTTTGTGAACTTCTTGCTTAGATAGTAAACAACTCTCTCTTTCCCTTCTTCATCCTTTTGACCAAGCACAGATCCTATGGATTTAGTCATTATGGTCAGGTACAAAAACAATGGCTTTCTAGGTTTAGGAGTTACTAATACTGGAGGTTTCATGTGGTATTCTTTGATTTTCGTGAAAGCCTCTTTGCATTCCTCATTCCAATTGGTCTTTGCATTCTTCTTTAATAGCTTGAAAAGAGGGTGACATTTGTCTGTTAACTGTGATATGAATTGGGTTATGTAATTTAAACACCTCAGCAATCCTTGTATTTCCTTAAGTGTTTGTGGAGGAGGCATGTCAATTATGGCTTTGGCTTTATCAGGATCGACTTCAATACCTCTTTGGTTGACTATGAATCCCAACAATTTTCCTAACGTTACGCCAAAGGTACATTTCTTTGGATTCAACTTCAAGTGGTATTTCTTCAATCTATCAAACAGCTTCCTTAGGTTTTCTAAGTGATTTTCCTCCTCTTTAGATTTTGCAATCATATCATCGACATACACTTCTATTTCTTTATGCATCATATCATGAAAAATTGCAACCATGGCCCTCTGATATGTTGCACCTGCATTCTTAAGCCCAAACGACATCACCTTATAGCAAAACATTCCCCAAGTCGTAATGAAACTCGTTTTTGTCTTATCTTCTTTGGACATTCGAATCTGATTATATCCCAAAAAACCATCCATAAAAGAGAATAAATGATTTTCGGCCGTGTTATCCACTAAGACATCAATGTGAGGCAATGGAAAATTATCTTTAGGCATTGCCTGGTTGAGATCTCCAAAGTCTACACATACTCTAACTTTCCCATTCTTCTTCATTCTTCTTCATTATTGGAACAATATTAGCTACCCATTCCGGGTAATCCGATACTTCAATGAATCCAACCTCCAGTAGTTTCTTCACTTCATCTTTAATTTTTAGTAAGACGTCAAGTCGAAATCTTCTCAATTTTTGCTTTTTTGGTTTGGCATCTTCATGTGTGGGTAAACGGTAGACTACAATCAACGAGTCCAACCCAGGCATATCTTCATATGACCAAGCGAACACATCTTGATATTTGGCTAATAACGCAATCATTTCTATTTTTTTGTTTCTCTTTTAAACTTGCCCCAATTTTTAGATTCTTAGGATTTTCTTTGTTCCCTACATTAATTGTCTCAATCGGTTCATCAATAGTGATTCTACCCAGTTCATGTTTTTGCCATTCCTCTTGTATATTACTGTAGTCGTCGACATCGCTCCTGACGACTAACCCAGTAGGGTCGGAAGCGATATCGATATTCTCATTTTCTACCTCACGAGGTATTCCTGGTTTTCGCTTAGTTTATTGGATTTGAATGAGAATGCATAAAGAAAAGTGTATGTAAGCAAAAGAGAATTAAAACGCAATATAGGAAAGAAACGAATTGAGATTTCATTGAATAAATGGAAGTGTGTCTCAAATGAGATAAAGGCCTAACTAATTTTGAATGAAAGGTTCAATGATACATTTGAAACGATGACTATTGAAAATAAAAATTCAGAAAATACTAACTATGGGTCATCCCTTTACCCTAGGGAAGACCTATTGCTATTTGCCGGGATGGAGAACCAGTTATTCAACTGATGCTGGAACTTGTGCAATGAGTGTAGACTTTATAAATTTAACCTTCTAAACATAGTGTTGGACTTGAGTGTCGTAGACATTTCCCTAAGTTGACAAAACTACATAAAATGAAAACCGACTAAAATTTTGAACTTGGAACTTAAAACGAACTTAAAAGACCCAATGCTACAATTTTGAAACCCTTATCATGTAAGAAAACCCCAATCCCAACATACGTGTACTTTAAAAAAAATGTAAACCTAAACTTAATAGAAACCGTAAATATCAAATCATAAAAAAGTTTTTAAAACTCTATAAAATTATCTTAACGTTTTAAAAGCCATAAATCAATAAAATTATCAATAATTTTGGGAAATTATATAAAATTGATAACAAATGAATCAAGGATTATTTCAAGTAATAATAAACAATAAAACTAAGCTAGTTAAAGGAATAAATTAATAAATTTACAAAAATTATTTTACTTACGTACATAAGTAACCCCACAATATGTATATATAAACATATTATTAAGCAATTTCCTTTTCTTAATCTATCATATATATATATATATATATATATGTTGCATAATAAAGCGGTGTTTCTAAATAATTAAGCCAATTGATCCTTAAGCTCTTAAGTGTAAGTAAATTATTCCCGAGTTGGTGAAAAGCCCTAAAACATACATAATCTCACTTGAACTCTAAAACATGCATAAACTCACTCGAACCTTAAAACCTAGGATGATTAAGGACTTACGATCCTAAATAAATAATTAAAAACATAATTTCCATAAATTTTATTTAACTCTAGAAAACTCAAAAATTTCTTAAGAGGGAAATCACAACCTACAAATTAATTCGAGAACCAAACCTTAAAAGAATTTCATATAATACAATTCCTTTATTTTCACTTATAAGCCATGTTACGTATGGATAAATTATAAACCCTACTTTTAGCAAACTTATGATTCAACTAAGAACACTTCCCAAATATTCCCAAGGATAAACTAAGCTAAGAATCCAAGTTTATATTTAAAAACGAATTTAATTTTCCAATTCGAAACCCTATTATCGATAAAACTTGAATACGAGAACCATAGACTCTAAACGCAAAACCCTAAAACAATTAAGGACTTGTAACCTTAAGCGGCTAATTAAGAATTTAATTTGAATAATTTTATTCAATTCTAGAAACTTTCATAATTTTATAAAAATTAAATCATAACTTACAAATCAATTTAAGAGATAAACTCCAAAAGAATTTCAAATCAAACAATCTCCTTATCTTCATGCATAAGATTTGTGTACATGAATAAGTAAACTAACTGTAAA